>JAPKLW010001088.1:0-30195 GCA_026898455.1 Plectranthus barbatus | reverse complement strand
ATCTAGCTTCGAATCCTTCCTTCCACCTTCAATTCCCAGCCTTGAGATGTGAAAATCGCTTTAATCTCGTGCCTTATTCTCTCTAGGGTTTTCAAAAGTCGAACCATTACTTAGTAACATCCCTTGGCCTTCTATAGTCGAGAAATTCGCAGCTTCAGGCCTTTTGATCCCGAACGGGATCGTCCTTTGTAAAGTTCCATCCTGAGCGGAATGGAACAAAATTCTCGCCCAAAAATCCCGACAGATCCCGAACGGGACGAGCGGGTCCCAAGCAGGACGGGCTTCGGTCATCCCATTTTTCTCCTCCATTCACGCCAGTTTCCGAGTTCCGAACGCACTGAAGCCTCCCGAGCATGGTTCCCGAGTGGGATCAGCCTGTCCCGAATGGGATGGGCCTCGAATTTTTGCCTTTTTGCCCCTTTTTCAGTCCCGAACGGGATGTGTGTGTCCCGAATGGGATTTACTTCGCCCTTGGCCTCAATTTAGCTCCAAAACTCAAGTTTCTAACACTTTTCGTGACCTGCACACTCAAAACAACTCTAGAACACCAAGTGAAGGAAAATCAATGAAAAGAATAGATATGTGTGTGATTTGTGCACCTAATACTCATCAAATCATTCAATTCAAATTCCAAAAACAGTACAAATTACGCACATATCAACAACCATGGGCGATCTCATCCTGGTTTTTCTTATTCTAACCCCTCTGCTGCAGAACACCCTCCACCTGGTTTTGATGTAGGTACAGGAGGAGAAATCGTGGAGAGAAAGAAGTCCGTGCTGGAAGAGACATTGGAGAAATTCATCAAGAGCTCGAACAACCAATTTGGCTAGGTGGAGAACGAAGTCAAAGGGATGGCCAATCACATACAATTAATGACAAAGCATTTGGAGATGATGGACACCCAACTAAGTCAGATAGCCACTACCATGGGTACTCAGCATAAGCCGGGGCAACTTTCGAGCACAACAGAGACAAATCCAGCAAAGGGGAAGTCAGTAATGCCATCTCGCTGCAATCTGGAAGGAGGTACGAAGGTCCGAGCAGCCCGGAAGGAGAATTCAGAGGAACAGAGGAGAAAAATCCTGCAAAAGACCCCTCTGTTTCGACCGAGATGGAGTCCACCCCGATCGACGTAGAGGGTTGAAATGAGAGCATGCCGGCCAAGGCTGAAGAGTCCACGTCGACCGAGATGGAGTCCATCCCGGTCGATGCAGAAGGTTGCATCCCGGTTGACATCAGCTAATCACGGCCGAGACAGAAAGAAAGCAGGACAGCCGAGACAAGCTCGTCTCGGTCAAAATAGAGCCCTAACTTGGGCAAGAAAGAGAAGGAGAAAGAAGGAAGAAAAGCTGATCCAGTTGCCCCAATGCCTTTCCCACAGAGATTCGCAAAGAAAAGTGAAGATTCTAAATTCACTCGTTTTGTTGAAAATCTTAAAAAAGTGAATATTAACATTTCTCTTGTTGAAGCTCTCAGGGAGATACCGGGATACATGAAGTTCCTCAGAAGGTTGATGAGTAAGAAGAAGCAGTTCCTGGAGAATGAAACAGTGAAGATACACGAGGAATGCAGTCTCCTATTGCAGAAGCAGATCCCGATCAAGAGATCTGACCCAGGCTGTTTCTCGATACCTATCGAGATTGGTGGAAGAGAGTTTCAGAATGTACTCTGTGACACCAGGGCGAGCATCAATCTGATGCCCTGGTCCATCTACAAGAAGCTTGAGATTGGGGAGATGAGAGCCACCACGATCACCCTTCAAATGGCGGACCGATCTGTGTCCAAGCCCAAAGGTATTGTTGAGGATGTTCTTATTAGAGTTCGTCACTTGATTTTTCCTGCAGATTTCATTTTCCTTGAGATAAAGGAAGATGCCAACACACCCATGATCTTTGGAAGAGAGTTCATCGATACAGCCGGAGTTCTGATCGACTGCAAGAAGGGGGAGATTACTTTGCGGGGGAATGAGGAGTCTATTACCTTCTGCATTGACAAGAACAAGAGGAAAGGAGAGTGCAACCAGATCAAGACTACTGAAGAAGAAGAAGAGGAAGGAGATGAGACACCGGAGAAAGAAGAAGAAGCCATCCGATGGGAACGAGGAAATGAAGCAGTGAAATCGGCAATTAAGCTGCCTCATTCCGAGTATACCACCATCATTCAAAACCGTGGGGTCTTCATGATAGATTCAAGGGGTTGACGAGTCTGGACTCGACCACCTTGGTGTGATGAGGTATCGTCGAGCTGTGACGTTAAATCAAGCACTTGTTGGGAGGTAACCCAATATTTACTTGCTTTCTTTTCAATTTCCTGCAATTTGTTTTCCAATTTATGTCCTTGTTTTTGAAATTGTTTATTTATGTTTGATTTTCAAAAAAAAAAACCGGAACAGTGTCTGTTTTGACCGACGCAGACCTGGCGTCGGTCGACACAGGCAGCTCGACGTGGAACACTTCGACCAGTGAGAAGAGTCAACAAGAAGGCTCCACGTCGACCGATGCAGAGTGCCAGCAGCCAAAATCTCACGTCGCGCGATTTCTGAAGGTTCCGGGATAAAAAGTTGGTGTCTGAGACCAACATCGAGGTACAGTTTCACTCCTAGTCTGATTTTCAAACTTATTCTCTCTGTCAATCGAATAAGTTTGGCGGGAGGAGGATTTGGAGTTGAAACTATTTCTTCCCTGTTACTTAATGCTTTCAGTTTGTTTAAATTTCTGCCTAGTTTAAATTTTTTTATTGCATTTGTTGAATAAAATTGTGATTTTGTGAGAAGATTTGCGTAGCTATGAGATAACCCTAGCAAGAATGCAAGATTTGAAATTGATTGACTTGATTATGCATCTATTGTGATAGTGGTTGAGTATGCCTATGAATGTAGAATACCGCATGATTACTTGTTTTGAAACTTACAAAGGCATGATGTTTGATGATGAGTTGATGTTTACTATGGAATAAAAATTGTCCAAAGTGTGAGAATTGTGTCGTAAAATCGATTGTGAGTGTGCCTGCATTATTGAGTATCTCTAGAACTTGCTTTGTTTCTTTTTCAAGACTGCTAAGTGTGCACAGGTTTAGGAAATGATTTTAGGCCATCTTTGTTTAGCCTATTTATCCCATACACTGTCCCTTTCAATGATTTATCCCTAGTCAGCCCCATTGAGCCTTTAGTTTTCTTGCTTGCCAATGAAAAAGTTATGGTTTTCTCTCGTCTATGAGAGAAGGTGGTGAATAAGGGAGGAATAATTGTGAGGAAGATAAGATATTATTAGAAGGGTGAAAAAAGAGAAGGTTGGGCTCTAGAAAAAAATATAGAAAATGAAAAAAAAATATGTGTTTGTGTGTTTGTTAGTCCTTATAAGCTCAAATGTATAATCAAAATTGTTTAGAGCATAAAAGGATATGTGTGAAAAAAGAAAAACAATAAAAGAGCCTTGTTTGATGTTGAATATTACAGGAGATGGGTTGATATCATTAGATAGTGGATTTATTGAGAGTAGCTAACTCAATTATTTAGTCACTTGGCCATATATTTCCCCACCCTTCACAAAAGCCTACATTACAATATTGAATAAAGTCCTTTCTGATCTTAGACTTGTGTACACATATTTGCAGTGGAGATTTAGAATATTTGCAAGCCTATGGTAGAACTTGATTTGCATGACTTTTGTGTGTTCTCATATTATCCTAAACACTTGAGTGAATGAGTGAAAACACTTCCCTTGATGTTTTGTGGATTTACGAGTTTGATTGTGATGAATCTTGTGAGGCATTGCACTTCTCTTCTACTTGAACTTTTGATTCATTCTTTTGTTGATTGAGGACAATCAAGTGTTTAAGTTTGGGGGGTTGATAAGCTCGTATTTTGCCTCACTTATCACGTTGTTTTCTTATTGATTTCTTGCATTTATCTTAGTTTTAGTTAATAATCGAGCATGAGTCAAGTTTATAGGGGTATTATTCTTGCCATGGTGTATTTTCGCAGGTTTTAGGCCAAATCCAATGGAAACCCGTACCGAAAGCAGCAGATGTTCAATGGAACAGTCACGACTTCTTCCACAGATGGAATCCGAACTAATGGAGAACATGGATGGAAATATCTTTGATTTAGCTTTCCAACGCAACTGGAATCGGGTCAATCGGAGTTTGGGAGTGAAAGTTATGGCCAAAACCGTGAGACTGCGCAGAAGGATCACAAGAGGGAAAACGTCTATGTTTCGACCGATGCGAAGGCCACGTCGACCGACGCAAGGGGATCCACGTCGACCGAGATAAGCCCTACGTCGACCGAGATGGATCCAAAAAAGGAATTTTTGAGATTTTTATGGTTAAATCATATTTTTAGCCCTAGATCCCAATATATACACCTCTACCTCTATAAATACTTGTTTTTGCTCGAGATTTCAAGGCAGTACCCTGAAGTCTCCCTTTAGTTTTCATTCCTCCCCTTTAGTTTATGTTTTTCATTTAGTTTTCTCTAGAATTATTGGATAATTCCTCTTTACTTTTATTGATGAATCTTTACTTTTTAATGCAATCTTTATTTTTCCTTGCAATGTCTATTTTTAATATGTTAGGCTAGAACCCTAACAGGTTCTAGGGTTTCTCCATCTGTGATGCATGTTTAGATTCAATTGTTCAAACCCTTTAATTGGTTTAAATCCTATGTTTTATTTTAAATCTATACTCATCGAAGGATCGAGAGATGAAGATTGAGGTAGGTTTCAGTTATTAATCGAAGGACTGAAAGGTAAAGGTTAGTAATAGGAAGTTAGGGTTTAATACTTTTGATTTTCTGTCCGACCAAGAAGAATTCAATTGTAGGAAAAATCTAATCTTTAACAGAATGGATTAATTGGTGTGTTTTGAGACCGAAAGGAGATTACCACTAGTTAATAATTTAGGTTTTAATTGCCCGACCAAGGAATTAATTCCATAATAATAGATTTTCCACCAAAAGTGTCTTTTATGGGTTTGAATTATTTGATTCTTGCATGTAGACCAGATTGGTAGATTTCCCTATGATCTGTTCTTTATTTAATATTTGAATTTTCTCTCTTTAATTACTTGTTTTGAAAAACCCAAAACCCTAAAATTTGATTTGCCCAAACAAGAGTTTTGAAAACTACATTCAGTACATGGTTTTCCCTCGTTGCACTATCTCTGTGGGATCGACCAACCCTTGGGTTGTCTATAAATTTATTTGTTCTATGCTATAATCTTTATGCAGGTTTTTGCATTGATCAGGGCTCACCAGATGGCCAAAAATAAAAACAAGGCAGAACTCGAACTGCCCGAACTAACACCGCATATTCGGGCCCGCAGTGACGGCACCCGCAGCAGCCGCCCAGGGCTGCGCGGGTGAGGACCCCCATAGAGGAATCGGTCCTCCGAGCCGAGAGGTGTTCACAAACCCCCGAATAAAGCCGGACCACTCTTGAGGTAGTCCGAAGGGCCAAAATCTGGGAAATAAGTCACGTAAATACAAGTTTGATCACTATTTTTTGACTTGACACGTCATGACGGACATAACCAGTCAAGCCGAAGGGGCTATTGTTGGGAGTCCGACCGGATTCGGCCCATTAAAAAACACGACTTGGGATCCGAAATATCTTAGAAAGTTGACAACAGCACCGGCCCATCAAAGAGCGAGCCGGTCTGGCCCATTCGGGACGAAGCTCGCCGCGAAGAGTAGCTCGATCAATAGGAAGAAGCAGTCCGAAAAACTTGAGGAGTTCAACCAAGAGGAAAAATAATCCGATTTCCAGGAAAGGAGCTCGATATACAAATATCGACCTACCCTAACGGTCATAAAGGGCGGCGAAGCACATAAACGACTAGTCTTGTAGAGTTATCGGAGAGCCCAACCACCGCGTGAGCAAACCATTCCGACCTTCTCGGAGACACTTCGTAACTGCCAGGAGAAGATCGTAGAAACCCTAGATGGTAGCCCCCCTTTTATAAATACCCCCCGTACATGGACGAAAACACACACAGAGAGAGAGGGAGTGAGAAAAAAAACTATCCCTGTATTCTTCTCTTTCAAAACAGAGAGAGGGAGTGAGAAAAAAAACTATCCCTATATTTACATTGTTCTTTAGAATAGTCAGTAAAGACAAATTTGCGCTCGGTTTGTTCAATCTCTGTAAACCTTTATTTCTAATTGTTATGCTATTTCCTACTTGGCACGTTCATTGTTCTCGGGGCTCCATTTTCTGAATAATTGTACCCGCAACACATAACATAACGTATACATTTTCTATGCTTCTTGTAGTAATGAGAAAGAAAAGATGAATGAACTTGAGTATTGTTTTAGAATATCTAATTTTTAATTCTTGTGGGTTTTATGCATTTGTCTACTCAATCTTATGCGTTTGATCTCATTGAATAAGTTTTTATATAATGGAAATATTCAATATGTTTATTAATTATATTGATATGTAATAATTTTTTATTAAGTGCATTTAGTTTTCATTTTCATAATATCTATGTTTATTAGTTTTCACACTAAAAAAATAAGATTAGTGTTGGGAGCGTGTCGCATACAGGCTATGCGATAGATTGCTGCGTTGATAAACATGAATTATTGATTTTCAATGGAAATATAATCAAGTAGGAACAATTATTTATGTTTTAAGTTTTATTGATATATTGTACCGTCAATTCAAAATTCTTGAATAGACCATTATGATGTAAATCCTCATTTCGTTCACTCTTTATTTATGCATTGCATAAACTCATAAACAGGAGTGGAGGTAGATTTAAATCTTGATCATAAGAGCTAAGCTTAACATAATTTCTTGTGGTCAACATCTTATAATTTTAATTTTTTAAAAATAATATACTTCCTCCGTCCCGGTTGATTAGTCCCCTTGAAATTTGACACAATAACCAATGCGAGTAGAGATAGAGGAAATGAGTGTTTTATTAGTGAGTATAGATTAACTTTCCACTTTAAGTAAAGGGACAATTAAATGAGACGAACGAAAAAAGAAAAAGGGATTAATGAAGTGGGACAGATGGAGTATTTAGTAAAATGATTTATAATTCACAGGACAATCGCCCCTGCTCATGAATGAGTTATTATTATTATTTTTTTTTGGAGCGTATAAATTCATTTCTAATCAGAAGGGGAAGCGACATAGGCTGCTAATAAATATTTTAAGGTTTACAGATATAAAATCAAGATTAAGAAGGGACATCATGAAGTGTAGAATTGTTTGCTAAGTAATGAGCAACTTGATTTTGGGATCGTCGCACCCATTCATAAGAATCTTCTTCAATAGAATTAAAGAGGTGAAGAATATATGAGATAATAGTACCTACTCTGATTCTTGAAATAATTCCTTGTTGGAGCTTGACATAGGTGGCCTTGTTGTCCAATTCGTAGATAACCTTCCTAATTCCATCTTCATGAGCCAACAAAAGTCCATGAAGACAAGTTGTGGCTTCACCAAGTTTGATATCATCACAAGTATGGACCGACTCACAGGGAAGACGAAATGGAGTACCTCGGTGGACTTCCACCATAGTCCGTGCGATTGTGCATTCCCAATGAAGCATTAGAGTTGAATTTAATTCAACCAAAAGGGGGCATTCTAACTTGAATGTAGAATAGTTGTTGTATGATTCAATGTTGCCTTTTCATTATAAAAATGGTAGTCTGAGATCATTAAGAGTATTGTAGCAATCCTGGTGGGAGAGAGATCGACCTTGGACATTTAAGAGATTGCGGGCTTTTCAATTCATCCAAAGTAGGGAAATAAAAATCTCAACATATTCCACTTGTTTACCATGAATAATAAGAAGAATCCAATCTTAAATAAAAATCTCAACATATTCCACTTCCTTCGCCCATTCGAATTTTTTGGCCTTTCTTAATAGAGAGAAGAAAGGGCTTGTTATGTCCGAGTACCGAGCTACAAATCTGTTGATCGCAGCTAGCTTGCTGATCATTTGCTGCACATCCTTCACGTTATTCGGTGGTTGTATGTTTTGGATTGCTTTGATTTGGATTGGATCGACTTCGTTTCCTCGTCGGCTTACTATGTATCCGAGAAACTTTCAGGAGGAAACACCGAAGATACACTTCGTCGGATTCAACCTCATGTTGAATTTATTTAATATCTGAAAAGTCTCGATCAGATGCCGAAGATGGTCATCGAACGAGTTCGACTTCACCAAGATGTCATCTGTATACACCTCCATCGTTCGACCAATCTGATGTTCGAACATGCGGTTCATCAGTCTTTGATAGGTCGAACCGGCATTCTTGAGGCCGAAGGGCATAACTTTGTAACAATAGATCCCTTGATTCGTCATGAAAGTTATTTTTTCTTGATCGGGGGGATACATTTTAATTTGATTGTATCCCGAAAAGGCATCCATAAAGCTCATGACTTCGAAGCCCGCGGTTGCATCGACCAATCGATCAATGTGTGGAAGTGGAAAAGGATCATTCGGACAAGCTTTGTTCAGGTCCGTATAGTCCACACAAACTCGATTCTTGCCATTTTTCTTTTTCACAACCACTACGTTTGCCAACCATTCGGGATACTTATCTTCCCTAATGAATCCGACTTTGAGTAGGTTTCGGACCTCTTCGGCGATTGCCTCATTTCGTTCTGGTGCAAATCTTCTTCGTTATTGCTTTATGGGTTTAAATTTCGAATCCACATGTAATCTGTGCGACATGATCGAGGGATCGATCCCTGGCATGTCAGAATGTGAAAATGCGATTCATTCAATCTTTCTCCGAGGAAAGTTGTTCGAGCAGGATCGTCGAGGTCGATTGAGACTTCCGAGCTTCCTTCCACTTGCTCGGCCTCAATCATGTGTACTGTTCGGAGCGTTATTTCATAACAGCTCCTTGCTGCCAATTGATCACCTCGGATGGTTCGAACTCCCCAAGGGGTGGGAAATTTTATCATCTGGTGATAGGAAGAAGGTACTGCCTTCATCGCATGTATCTAGGGTCGTCCTACTAATACATTGTATGCGGAAGGGGCGTCGACGACTTGGAAACGGGTCGGCAAATTTATTCCTTCGGCGAACACTGGTAGTGTCACTTCACCGAGTGAATCCAACCTTTCCCCGCTGAACCCAATGAGCGTTATTGGGTTGTCGACTATATTTTTCTCTGAGATTCCCATACCTCGCAGCGTCTTGAGGAAAATGACGTTCGAGGAGGCGCCGGTGTCAACGAGGATTCTCTTGACTTTGCAATTTGCTATCATTAAGGTGATGACGAGTGCGTCATCGTGAGGATGACGAGCTTCAAGCTCGTCCTCGGCCCCGAAACATACCTCGAGAGGGGATGCCTCAATTTGTTGAACGGGCTGATTCATAATCTCTCGACAATGTTTTTTGGCCGTATTCCGAGATGAACCGGTCATTGAGGAGCCCCCTGTGAGGATGTTAATGACCCGTTCGATCTCTGGCTGCTTCGGCTCTTCGGGGAGTGGCTGTTGGTTAGCCCCTGTGGCCAGGGTCTTATTTTTTTTTTGACCTCAGCCATTCTTTTTGTTCCTTATCCAAACCCTTTTCTTGTCCGCAGGTTTTGGGCATGTTAAGAGTCCTTCGGAGAGAAGTCGATCAACTTCTCTCTTGAGGTCTCTGCAGTCCTCGGTCTTGTGGCCGTGGTCTTGATGAAAATCACAGTACAGGGACATATCCCTGAGCTCGGGATTTGTCATCATCCTTCGAGGCCAACGGACCTCGTTTCCAATCTTTTGCATCTCCCGAACAGCAGTTCGGAGAGATATTGGCGACTCCCCCTGAGGGGCATTGGAGACCACCTTCATCCCCTGCTTGGACGATTCTGTTCGAGCAGGGTAGGGTTGGTACCGATTGTTGCTCCATGCCTCACTTTTCTTGTCAAAGTGGTGGGCCGGTGCCTTTCCCTTGTTTCTCTGGCCGAAGTTCTCCTCTTTGACCTCCTGTCGAATTTGAGCTTCTGCTCGGCATAATACTTCTGCCATGGTCGAGCAGGGGTACTTGACCAATTTCAAGAAGAGACTAGAATTTCTTCTGAGGCCCTTCTTGAATGCCGCAACTGTCGTTTCCTCGAGACAGTTCGGAATGGTAACTTTTACTGAGTTGAATCTCTTCAAAAAGTCTTGAAGGGATTCATTCTACTTCTGGACGACGGAATAAAGGTCGTCCGACCTTTTTTGCGTTCTTCGGCTGCTGGAAAAATGCTGAACGAAAGAGCCGTTCAGCTCGGCAAACGAAGAAATGGAGTTCGGGGATAGATGCATGAACCATTGCATGGCTGGTCCAACCATGCACGCTCCGAAACTTTTACACATGCAGGCTTCGCGCTCATGA
Source organism: Plectranthus barbatus (assembly GCA_026898455.1). Taxonomy (NCBI): domain Eukaryota; kingdom Viridiplantae; phylum Streptophyta; class Magnoliopsida; order Lamiales; family Lamiaceae; genus Plectranthus; species Plectranthus barbatus. The sequence continues at coordinate 19,866 of JAPKLW010001088.1, read as the reverse complement.
TCAGGGATCACTGCGGTCTGCATCTTCATCTTGTATAGCGTGATGAATTCGTCCGGGTCGGTCTTCCCGTCATATGCCTTTATTTTCGGCATAGTAAAACGAGAAGAAATCTGTACGGTCGAGATCCTTCGAGTGAAGGGAGACTCGGCGTAGCTCTCAAGTGGTATATTCTTCGCAGGAGTTGGTGGTCCGGGGATAAGTGAGATGAATTTCTGCATTTGCTCGAGATGTTTCTCGAGCAACTTTATCTTTTCTCGGAACTCTCCATCCTCGGTCAGAGCCTGGCTAGCAGTAGGCTCAGTCCGAGCTCTAGAAGCTGCTTCATCCTCGGGAGGGGGTTGCTCGTCTTCCCCCTCGTCTCTGTTTTGACGAGTTCTTGACTGGGCTTTGTTTTGACCCTCGTCGTCATCGTTGATCAGGGCCAACTGTTGCCGAAGAGCTTCTGCCTCTTCGGTGACCCTTCTGTTCTCCGCCTGGAGAGTTCGAAGCTTGTCTTCACAACGTTTGAGCTCGGCTTCGAACTCGGCTGCACTGCGGAAAACTCTGTGTCCGATTGGTAGCTGATTGTTGTTTTCCATCTTATCGTTCTTTCTTATTAGGCCCTCCTTCTAGTGCCAATTGTTAATGGTGGATTTTTAAGAGGCTTTTTTATATAAGAATATTAGACAAATTTGGAATAAAAATACACAAGACAATTGAAATAAATGCTTGATTGTAAATAAAGCTTGAATACTTTGCTTTTATTGCTGTATTTATTGCTTTGGAATTGAATGTGTTGGTCTCATAATTACAATTCTATTTATAGAAAGTAAATACAAGAATGTGACTCTTCTGGGAAGTCGTATTGCTTCATTCGAAGCAGCTACTCGAACCGACGCGCTCCTTATGACAAGCTATTTTCGTGCTAATCCAAAAGTAGCTCGAACTTCATGGTTCCCTGTTCAAGTTCGAGATGCTTCTCCTCGAGCTCGAGACTCGTAGCTCGAGCTCGAAATACATTCTTTTGGGTTTTTCTTCTTTGATGGACTTGACAAATGGACTTGTTCATTTTTGAGTCATAACATTGTGTTAATATTGCAGCTCAGAATTCCTAAGTGCATAAGCTCTAAAAAAAACACTCCACAAAACAATCACACAACACAAACTAAACAACTTCAACCATTGTTCCACAACATGAGCAAAAGGGGTCAAGAGTCACTTTCTTGGAGATAAGCTTCATCTTGGTAGGAAGCCACACAAAAAATATAATTTTGGGGGAATGTTAAGTGCTCAAAAGCACCTCAACATGTTTGGATTATTGGATGGCAAAGAAGGTTTCGATGATTCAGCACATTTCAAGTTCTTCCCCATCCAATAGCCTAATTTAACCGAATAAATAGAAAATCTAAGATAAGCAATAATCTTAAAGAGTAAAATTGACTAAAATACAAAACATGAGGTGAGAAATTGGTGGGCTGAATAATGATTGGATGAGAGGTCGGTTCTGAATTGTACCATTGTCATTCATCAAATCCTGGACGTGGTGGATTTTTAGTCAACAAAAATAAAGAGGGCGGGGGAGGGGTATGTTAGGGGGGAGAATCAGGATCCAAGCATTGTGGTCATTGCGAACTTGCCATCTTGAGCTTGCTTTAAAGATAATGCAGCCTTCCAAAACACTCCTCCAGTCAAAGTTTGATAAAAAAAAAAAAAGAGATTTTTGGAAGTTATGAAATTTCAAACAAGTAGCTAGGAAAGTTGAGGATCTGCCACCCTAGTTTCGCCAAAAAAGCTCGATTTTAAAACTTTCAGGCAAATTCCACCATTATCTTTGTTGGATATTGAATCGGTTGCGCACAAAAACAAACACAACAACGAAACACAAATCGAAGAGCAAACGCAATATACGTGGTTCACCCACTAACTAGTAACATCCACGGAGGGTTGCTATTGAACGAATGTATGTCAATTACAAAGGAAAAACTCTCTGATAATTTTTCTCACAAATTGAGAATTGTCTCTGCCAATTAACTCAGCCCACAAAGAAGACGAGTGAATTGAACTCAGCCAAAACTGACTCCAACGACAATAACAGCCCAGACCAATTAGAATATGACATTTGTCCTCTCTCACTTCTTACTCAAAATATTAAAGCGATTTTATTAGTATAAACACACCTTTTTTTCTCCAACCAAACATACAAAGATTCACATATCGAGCCCCTTCAACAACAAACATAATACTCAACCAAAACACCTTCATCAAACTTCTACACAAGTTGCAACCCGCAGCTATGCAGTCAACACCTTACGAAATCTCCCTCCGAACTGCATTAGCTCGATCCACTAACTTCCCTCACTCATGAGTTTCATTACAGAACTAAGAAGCCGATCTGCACGATCATCTCATACCCATCAAAGATAAACAGTAGCTGAACTTATGAGAAGGAATCACCTTTGTAAGGGCATCTGTTGCGTTGTCATTTATAGATATATTTTCCATCTTAATATGTCCCTTCTCAAGAATGTCTCGGACAATATGATAGCGCACATCTATGTGCTAGGAACTGTCGTGAAAGACAAGATGTTTAGTCAAGTGCAATGCACTTTGACTTTTACAATATATTCTAACTTGTTTCTGCTGTATCCCCAGCTCATTAAGGATGCCCTTCAACCAAAGGCCTTTCTTTATGGCCTCCGTAATCGCAATAAACTCTGTCTCCGTAGTAGACAATGCAACTATGGATAGCAACTTTGATTTCCATGTGACTGTTATTCCATACATATTAAACACAAAACTAGTCTGGGATTTCCTGGAGTCAACACTCGCAACAAAATCTTAATCTACAAATCCCACAATAGCATCTTCATCATCAAATCTTCTTTTGTATATCAACCCCAGATGTGGTTATCCTTTTAAGTACCTAAATATGCCTGTGAGAGCAATCCAATGTTCTTTACCCGGATTTGACATGAACCTGCTTGTAATGTTGATGGAGTATGTAATATCAAGTCTGGTACAAATCATTAGGTACATAAGACTCCCAACCAGGCTGGCATAAGGGATCTGATTCATAAAGTCACTTTCTTCTTCACTCTTGGGACTCATAGAGTCTGAAAGCTTTACCTCACAGCCTAGAGGTAAAGCCAACTTTCTGTAATCTTTCATATCAAACCTGTCCACCACTAACTCCCATCCTGTGTATTCCTTCTAATCTCCATTCCTAAGATCTTGCTGGCCTCTCCAAGATCCTTCATGTCGAATTCTTCTCCCAAATCTGCCCTGACTTGCACTATGTCCGATACATGTTTAGCTGCTAATAGCATGTCATCAACATACATGAGAAGATACACCAAACTTGAACCCTTTCCTTCCTTAAGGTAAACACACTTGTCAAACATTCACCTTTGAAAACCAATCTTTATCATATGGGTGTCGAATTTCTTGTTCCACTGTCTAGGACTCTGTTTCAGTCCATAGATTGACTTGTGTAGTTTACATACCATTCCTTCCTGCCCTGAATCCATGAACCCTAGAGGTTGGTCCATGTACAATTCCTCTTCTAGCTCTCCATGTAGGAAAGTTGTCTTGACATCAAGTTGATGCGACAATAATTAAAATAGACGAATAAAAATGGAAGATTGTTTTACTAAAGGTGAAAACTTCTCATTAAAGTCGACTCCCTCCTGTTGTGTATAACCCTTGGCCTATAATCTGGCCTTGAACCTCACTTTAGGAGGATTCATGTTTTCAATCTTCCTTTTGAATATCTATTTACACCTAGTACATTTCTTGTTTTCTAATTTGTCGACTAAGCTCCATGTTTGATTTTTCTTGAGGGAGTCAATCTTCTCTTTCATAGCAAGCAGCCAATTTTCCTTTTCTTCACTACATAATGCTTCCTGCAGATTCTTTGGCTCATTTTTGTCCAGCTTTTCAGCAATATTCAGGCTAAGGAAGACATTAACTGCTTCACCGAACCTCCTTGGAGGTCTATTCTCCCTTCTCACTCTGCCCTAGCCAACCAATAGTGACTCTGTGCTAGAGGCTGAGGAGGAGCAGCTGCTTGTTGACTGTTAAGATCTCTGATCTCATCAGATTCTTCTGTGTTGTTATGAATTGAGGGGTTTGGTTGTTGATTCATTTCTTCTTCATTCTGATCTTTTGTCAATAGGGGCATTACTTCCTCATTAAATATTACATCCCGAGAAGTAATGATTTTATTATGTCCAGGCTCTAAACACCATAGCCTGTAACCCTTAGTTCTAGTAGGGTATCCCAAAAACATACACTTGAAAGCCCAGGGGTCAAGTTTGTCTTGCTTGACATGAACATAAGTCAGACAACCAAATGGTTTTAGATGAATGTAGCTGGGAGGTGATCCATGCTACAATTCATCTAGAGACTTCATCTTCAAAGCTGTGGCTGGGCACTTGTTAATGAGGTAGCATGCTGTGGCTAATGCTTCACCCCCAAAAGTGCTTTGGAGCCCCTGATGACTGTAGTAAGCATCTTATTCTTTCCAGAATAGTTCTGTTGAGCCTCTCTACTACCCCAATCTGTTGGGGGTTGTATGAAACGGTTTTATGCCATTTTATACCCTTCAATCTGCAGAAGCTTTCCAATTCCTCAAAAAGGAATTCCAAACCATTGTCTGTTCTAATACATTTCACCTTCATGTTCTTTTCTGTCTCCACCAAACTGCATCATTCTTTAATTTTGCCAGCTGCTTGGTCCTTACTTTTGTGGATGTATACCCATAGCTTTCTGCTATAATCATCTACTATAGCCAAATAGTATCTTCCCCCTCCAAGTGTAGCAGTCTTGGAGGGACCCCACAAATCTGCATGTACATATTGTAGGGGATTTCCACTTCTTTTGTGACTTAGTTTGTAGGGGAGCTTCTTGCTCTTTGCTAGAATGCAAGTCTCACACTTGCTCAACTCCTGTTCTTGATCTAAATGTATAACCCCTTCTCTTTTTTAACTCTATTAGCCCTTTGTGACTAATGTGACCTATCCTGTTGTGCCTTATCTCACAAGATACTCCAGTGGTTGAATCAGAGGTGCCAGCAACAGTTGCGGCTTGTAGATAATAGATGTTTTTCGATCTATTACCTTTAAGTACTTCCTTTCCTCCCTTACATATGGAAATAGTACCTCCATTTCCAACAAATGTATATCCTCTTGCTTCCAGTGTGCCAAGGGAAATCAAATTTCTTTGGACTTGAGGAATATATCTTACTTCTGATAAGGTTTTAAACTCACCCCTGTAGTTCTTAATTCTAATAGAACCAATTCCTTCCATATTGCAGACTTGGTTGTTACCAAGCATAACAGTTCTACCATTTTTCATTTTTATGTCAGAAAACCATTCTAAGTGAGGGCTCATATGAAACGAGCATCCAGAGTCTAAGATCTAACCATCACTTCCAGGAGCATCAATCACATTTAACATTTCATCAATGTCCTCTTAGACTGTTTTGACTGTGTTTGTAGACTGATTGTCGGCATTCTTTTGTTTAAGGACTGGACAGTCCCTTATATAGTGGCCAGGCTTTTTGCAATAATTGCATCATCTTTGTCTCCCAGTCTCTGAGCATTCCTTGTATTAAATTGACTAGAAAATGGTTTATTTCCCTTAAAGAAAACAAATGACTGAGGTTCTATCTTTTGGAATGAGTATCCTTTATTCCCAGAGTTGAATTTGCTTGATGCTGCAGGCTTCTTGAACTTGTTAGAGTATTCCTTCTTTACGAATAATCATACCCCAGCAGTATCATGCCCAGTTTGAGAGGACAACTTCTCAATTTCTCTTCCCTTAATGGCAGATTGCACTTCTTGAAGTGTAATGTTACATGCTCGCCCATAGATCATGTCATCTTCTATCTTCACATCTACATTTTAAAGATCATCCAAGAACTTATTGAATTCCTCAAGACGGTCTAGTACTCCCTTGTCCTCTGCAAATCTGAAATATGCAGCCTTTGTTTCATATACAGACGGTTAGCTAGAGATTTTGTCATGTGGAGGCCTTCCATCTTCTTCCACACTTTATCAGGTGCATCTTCCCTAGACACCTCCCTTAGGACTTTGTCATCTAAGTTAAAAAATATGATGCTCCTTGCCTTTATTAGCATATTTTTCTTCTTTTTAGGATCTTCATCCTCGAATACCTTATTTGGGTCAAAAATAGCATCATTTAGACCCAGTTGGGAGAGTATAGCGATCATCTTAACTTTCCAAAGACCAAAGTCGTTCTTCCCATCAAACTTATCTATATCGAATTTCTCAGAAGCCATAATTTCACCACAGCAACATCAGACTTCAAATGTAGTATTCAAGACACACGAATAACCAGGGGCTCATCTCCAAACTCACACAAAGAATACCACACGAACAAACAAAAAGTCACGATGATCTGCGTACTCAATAATTTCCCCCAAAAAAATCAGATGGCAATAGACCAGATTCCCTTTCTAGAGGATCACAAATCAACCCAGAAATCAATTAGCAAATCTATCAATCTCAGTATCTGAAGAGACGTACTCACAGCACATTATCGGATCGAAATGCATCCTAATGGCATTCCCACAAATGGCGACACATGTTGGATATTTAATCGGATGCGCAGAAAAACAAACACAACAACAAAACACCAATCGAAGAGCACAAGAAATATACATGATTCACCCACTAACAAGTTACGTCCACGGAGGGTTGCTAGGAATATTATTGAATGAATGTCTGTCAATTGCAAAGGGAAAAAGTCTCTGATAATTTTTCTCACAAATTGAAAACTGTCTCTTCCAATGAACTCAACTAACGAAGAAGACGAGTGAATTGAACTCAACCAAAACTGACTCCAACGGCTATAACAGCCCAAACCAATTAGAATATGACATCTGTCCTCTCTCACTTTTTACTCAAAATATTAAAGAGAGTTTTTTAGTATAAACACACCTTTTTTTCTCTAATCAAACATACAGAGATTCACATATCGAGCCCCTTCAGCGACAAACATAATACTCAACCTTAACACCTTCATCAAACTTCAACACAAGCTGCAACCTGTAGCTATGTAGTCAACAACTTACAATCCTATTCGGCACATATAGACTCCCATGAGTTCCAATGAATTCTTCATTCATCATTTTTGTTGTGAATTAAAACGATTGCAGAAAGAAATAACTAATAGAAAAATAAATGACACAAAGAATTATAGTTGTTCGAGCTATGCTGTACGACCACTCTTCAAGCCTCCTCGATGATGATATTATTATGGTGAAGAAAATACAAAGTATGACAATTACAATTGGTGGGGAGTAGGGGTATATATATAGGGAGATATTCCTAGATACATAAGAAATATAAAACCTAAATATGGTAAGATATATCTAAAACTAAATCTATCTCTAATAGATTTATACCTATCCAAATATAATAATAATGAGGATAAGTGTTGTCCAACAAGGAAACATGATATACACCATATCTTTCCCATATCTATCCAACTCGATCAGCTCCTCGAGTTCCTAGACCTACATAGGCTCGATCCACTTTACTGAACTAGTCTCCTTAACCCACTCGAACTACTTCGGATTGCTAATGTCTTTAGCAGTTTGTGACGTGTTATCAGATGCTGACTCCTCAGCATTCTGCTATCACTAGATTTCTTCCTTTTTAGCTTTTCTGATGTTTGCTGAGATTCTTCCAAGCAACCTATTCTATTACAACTCGATGTTTACCCTATACAGGACATTACATAAGTTGCTAAGCTATGCTAAGGTTCAGCAATGATCGACCATCTACTAAGGTTTGATCCAACAAAACCTTTTACAATGTTCTCCTAAGGATAGTTCAGGAATATTTTCCCAACAATTTCCCCCTTTTTGGTGCGATCAAAGCTTACTAAGGATTGCTGAGACTTAGCATCGAAAAATTCAGAGTTACAAGGAAATTTCTAGACAAACTATCTCAGAATCTTACTTGCTTTAAGTCCTTAGTGAAAATTTTACAAGTAGATCATTCAGCAACATTCAAACATTCTTGGCCTATCTTTCAGATTCTGATTCGTTGAATACACAAAGAGTGTATTTCATCTATTGTACGCACTCAGAAAATCAAAATTAAGACAATAAGATTTTGTCATGATTCCGATGATTTCATATATGATATTGCAATTACAAGTTTAGTGAAATCAGTTCAGAATCACGGCAAAAAAAAAAGAAAAAGAAAGTGATAGATGGGGGTGACCTTAGTTCTGGGCGTCTGGTGGAGGTTTTGACTTCTCAAGAGATTCCACCTTCCTCGTTGTCATGGCTATGAGTTTCTCCATTTGTTCGATACGAGCTCGTTGTTCTGCTTTCTGTTGTTCTTCTAACTTCATTCTTCATTCCATCATTGCTCGTTCAAACTCTTTTTCTTTCCGCAGCAGCTCAGCTTCCTCTCCTTTCACCCTTGCTTGTTCAGCAATCCTTCTTTCTTCCCCCTCTTTGAGCGCATCCAAAACAGAAGTGGTGAAAGACTTGTGTGCATCAAGATCGACGCTGAGAGTCATCACATTTGTTTGCACCGTAGAGACGTTTCTTCCACATGTGTGATCTTGTCGGTAACTTGACCAACCTTTTGCTAAACCTCAGAGACAGAGGTTTTAACTTCAGAGAATGTTCCTCGTACATCAGCAACCTCTTTTAGAACTTCTTCATTGAATCTGGCTTGCTAGATGTCGCGTTGATGTAGTGCATTTTGGAGTATGTTGACAAGAGATTGAAAACTCACTTGTACTGGTTCAGCAGCAATAGGAATGTCAGAAATGACCATTTCGTTACCGGTTGCTGTGGTAGTAAGTTCACCAACTTTTTCTTCCACTGTTATGATCGCGGATTCTGGGACAACGACCTCAATTCTTTGGGTGGTAGTTTCAGTAACCACATTTGTATCCACTTCCATTAAGTCACTCACTACATCTTGATCGGGATTTGAAGCAGAACCTTGAGCTTCAGAGGCTTGAAGTGAGGTAGCAGCTCGAGTATAGTCTTTCTGAAAATTAATCATTTTGAGATAGTCCTGTCTCTTAGCCTCTTCTTCTTTTGCCTGTTCAAGAGCGGCTAGTTCTAGGCTTCTCACTCGCAGCTTCTCCTCATAAGCAGCTTTTCATTTCTGATAAGCATCCACTGCAGCCCTTTGTCGTTTGGTTAGCTGGATATGTGCTATAGACTTCTTATCTGGAGCGAACTGTGATCAGGGCAGCGACTGGGATGTGGAGAATTTTCGGTGGGCACGGATGGCTTTTAATCTTGCAATCACCTGTTGATCGGTATACTGTTTCGTGCAGGAGGGCTGATTCATCCATTCGTTTGCCCATAATTCTTCGGAACGCCAGAAATTAAGGCCTTTTCTTGCAATGGTAATTATCCGTTCTTCAAAACAAAGTTCATGCATGATGTAATCATATGTTTTCCATCGTCGGAATTGTTTACCAGGCACCTTGCCTTCGTCTGTTCCTTTATCAATTTCAACATAGAAGTCCCCGGTAATGTCCCTATTGACTTCTTGGTCTACAAATGCTAAGATTTCATCACTCTAATCTAGGAGATCGGCATTCGAATCATCTTCAAGCGAAACAGATGCGCGCCACTAATCTACTCTTCTAGAGCGGAAGAGTTTCCCAGGTAAACCATGAAATGGGATCCTCAGTTGTTCGTTCTTCAAGGTGGGGTATTGTCTAAGAGTTTTGGCATCAAATACCTCATTAGATTCCCCTCAGAATCAGATTCTGATGAGCAGGTAGATTCATCTAAGAATCCAGCAGAGGAGACGTCTTGCTCCATCGTATCATCTGCTTGATCCTCATTAGCAGCAGCGGCTGTTGTCTCCTCAGCAACATGGACTACTTCAGCAGTGTCCGTCCTAATTACTTCAGCTACGGTAGACTCTTTAGCAATGTCCGGCATGATTAATTCAACTACAGTAGACTCTTTAGCAATGTCCGTCATGATTACTTCAAATACAGTAGACTCTTCAGCAATTGCATGAGTCATGGCCTCAACAGATAGTTCCTTTTCAGACTCAGCAACATTCTCCTCAGCTGCTGGTTTGTCAGCAGACATGTTCGTGTCTACGATTTCCTTTGTGGGTTATATAGTGTTTGTTGCTTTGAGTGGAAATTCCTTCGTCACACTATCACCTTTATGAGGTTCGTTGGTTGGTTCACAAACCTAAACCTGTTTGCCCTTTGAGTCTTCCTTGGTATTTTGAGTCCCAGAGTGGATCATCGTGTCTAGCTCCGCGTCAGTCATGCCATTTTCTACTGGTATTATTTTGGCAGGTTGATTTACTTCAACAAAGATTTCCACTTCTTTTCCTTTCTGAGTAGAATCTGCTATTGTCTTTCCTTTCTTTGCTGCTCTGCTCAATTCTTCAGCAGCTTGCTCGTTTGATGTTGAACTAACAATCTTCTTCTGAGCTTGTCGCTCGTCGTGAGATTGCTTGATTTGTTCGAAGTTCAAATCTCTTCCTTCAAACGTAATTCTTTCCATCTCCTTTCTGTATGCTTTGATTTCCTGTGCTTTCTTTGCAGCATCCCGTTTCCTTTAGGTTTCACGTATGCCTTTGACACGTTCCTCAAGACTTTTGGAGGACAAGGGTGGGTCAATCTCCTTTTCAGTAGTTTTAGCAGCTTGATCAGTAGCCGCTTTCTTCTTGGCTTCTTATATGTCCTGAAGCTTAGCAGTTTTGAACAGCCGTTGACGAGTAGATTTCCTCTTTTCTTTTGGCACAACTCTTGTTTGTCTGCATTGCAGTGGGGGGGTCTTTCTCAATTTTCATGTGTCACTCCACATCGTTTCCAGGAGGAAGTGTTGATGGATTTCCTTGGTGATTGCCATGTTGAGCCGAATGTAATTTACGGGGTGTTTCATGATAAGCTTGTGCGTTGGACCCCTGACACCTTTGCAGTGGATTTTGGGCTTCCTCGAGGTCCATTGTCTGTGCAGGACTATCTTGCAGAAGAGGTGGCTCCAGAATGGTTGGCATGGGAGAAATGGCGTCATTCTCCTCGTTTTGAGTTCAACCTTGAAATTCCAGCCTCTGGTCTCCAGACTTCATATTGGGTGATGTTCCGCATTTCCCATGGTATTCTGCTTGGAGAGGATCCTTATGACCTCTGTTTCTCAAGGGTTGTTTGGCAGGTGATGATGGCTATGGATGATGCTGCCTCTGTGGACTGGGCCGGATTCTTCTTCAAGAATGTATAGGAAAGCATCAAGCTTCATCCGTTTGTGCCACTTCGGAATGGAATGAAGCTCAGCTGTTGATGGAAAAGTATTTTCCGGAAATCGCTGACGGTCCATCCAACCTTCGAGGAGCTGATTTCTATCCTTATAAGCCGGTGTTGCCTTTCTGAAAACATAATGAATCCTGTAGTAGATCTGTGTTTTCTTTTTGACTGATATTGTAATGTCCTTCCTTTTGAAGATGTAATGAAATTCCTCTTTTTGCAATGCATGTCCATCTTTTTAGTGATGAACAGTTGTATAACATAGTCATATTAGCACAATCGATCTTTGACATATCTTCACGACAAAAGATGGATTTGATCTTCATTCTTTCATGTGCTGCTGAGCAGATACAATCTATCTGCTGACTGTTTAGAGGGGTGTTTTCGACATTTGCCATTATCTTAGAAAACTCCGTTTAGCAGAGACCTCCATAGTATGCTGAAGATAATAAAGAGAAACCCACGAAAACCAGAAAGAATGAGAATAGCATCTCATTCATCCACAACAATGTCTAATTCCATCATGCCCAATTTGATGCATAATTCTTTGAATCTTGTTTTTGCTAGAGGTTTAGTGAAGATGTCTTCTATTTGATCCTCCGTGCTTATACGCTGAATGTCAATGTCCTTCTTTTCTTGATGATCACGTATAAAGTGATGTCAAATATCAATATGTTTGGTTCTGAAGTGATGTACTAGATTCTTTGTGATGCACATAGCACTGTTGTTATCACAGTAGATTGGTACACATTCAGGAGAAATGTCATAATCCTGAAGTTGTTGTCGAATCCACAGAATTTGCTGACAGCAAATAGCAGCCGCTACATACTCTACTTCGGTGGTTGATGTTGCTACCGAATGCTGCTTTTTGCTTAACCAACTGATCAACTTATGTCCGAGGAATTGACATGTTCCGCTGGTGCTTTTCCTATCAATTTTGCATCCTCCAAAATCAGAATCTGAGTAACCACTCAGAGCTAGAGTGTCGGCTCTTGGATACCAAATTCCTAAGCCTTCTGTTCACTTCAAATATCTGATAATTCGCCTTGTTGTATCTAGATGCATTTTGTTCGGTTGAGATTAATATCCAGCACATAGTCCTACAACATATGATATATCTGGTCTGCTGGCTGTAAGATATAGCAGAGATCCGATGAGCCCTTGATAAACACTCGTTTTGTGCATTTTACTGATGTGGATCTGCTCACTTTTGACCTTAGATTGGACTATTCCGTGGTATTTTCATGCATTATGTATATTCTTTTAGAAAGTATTACGTTTGGTCTGGTTTGTGGTTGTTTATGCAGATTTCACGTACAATCGGGTTGTTTACAAGAATTGACCAAGTGTCCAGGAGGCCAATCGATGCTAGCTTGCATCGGGAAGAAGAAAGGGTCAGAAAATATGAAAGAGTGCGCCGAAATCACGTTCGAGGCGTAAACGGCGACCCAGATGACGCAACCGGCGACCGCCGGCTATGTAGATAGGTCGCCGGGCATGTATTTGGAATTTATTCCACACGGCACACAAACGGCAACCCGGATGACACATCCGGCGACCGCCGTCTATGTAGACGGGTCGCCGGGTATGCAAATTTCAAGCATTTTCTCACGGTACACAACCGGCGACCCCGGTGCATAACCGGCGGTCGCCGATCGGGCAAAACCAACCGCCGTCTGTGTCCCGTTTTGACGAATTCTGGCAAATCTGAAGCCCAAAACCATATCTTTTGGAGATTTGAAAGGCCTCAACTATAAATAGGACTTCCCTGAACGAAAATAAGGTTCCTTTTATCACTTTTTCAACTGGAGAGTATAGAATCGAGGGTGAAAACAGGGGAACTTGAAGAGCACGACAGGAATTGAAGATTGAAGACCACGGTTTTTGATTTCTATGTTTTCTGTTCTTGTGACTCTCCATCTCTTTGTTTTTCTAGAACTTAGCATGATTGGCTAAGTTCACTTATGGATTCTAGGGTTTGAAGCTTTGTATTTTATTCATTCAACAATTTATGTGCTTTAATGTTCCTTTTCCATTGATGTTCTGATTTATTGATACTTTCATGAATTATGAGATACTGGCCATTGATTGTCATTTGAATTAATAGTTTTTTATCTGAGAGGACTAAGTTATTAATTAAGACGCCAATAAATTAGATTCAAAGGGCAATTGTCCGAGAGGAAATTGAGCTTTGAAGGGTTTTTGAAAATCTAAGGTTTTATCAAGAATAAAAGTCTTCTGTATGTCCGAGAGGAATCTTTTGATCTTTTATTTCCATGTTATGGTTTAGAGTCCGAGAGGATCGCCTGATAACGTATTTGCGATTAACTCACATCCTTGGGAATTAAATTTGGGATTGAATTACATGAAAAGTTGTTTGATTATTGTTCAAAGTGGATTACCCTGGAATCCTATCTTCTCATAAGTTTCTTAAAACCATTTTAAATTGTCATTTATTAATTTCTATTGCCAAGTGTTTTTATATTTACAACAAATCAAAACCACTTTATGATTTACCTAGATAGTAGTACGATATCTATGTTTTAGTGCTTGATTATATTTCGAGCCTGCAGTCCTTGAGATTCGATAAATTATTACTTGCCCTCTACAGTGGTCTGTACACTTGCAGCTTTAGCGCGTTGCGAAACGCGCTATCAGCCCTCGATATAAGGTAGGATTCACTGCTTCTCCTTCTTTCTCAAGATCTGCTATACACGCATTGCTGATGGGAATCCTTAACCTCTTGGTTTTCTCTGGACAATACTTAGCAATTAGATCCCACGTGTATTTTCTTTGGTGAATGAAAATTCCTTCATTGGACTGCTGAACTTGAAGTCCAAGGAAGTAGGACTTGAAAGTTGCTCATCATTAGCTTGGAAAATTTGTCACAGAGATCTTGATTCTTTGATCCAAAAATGATATCATCAACATAGATTTGCACAAGTAGGATGCTTCCTTTGTCTCTAATACGAAAGAGTGTTTGATCAATCCTTCCCTTTTTGAAACCATTGTCGAGCTGAAACTTGGATAAAGTTTCGTACGATGCCCGTGGTGCTTGCTTCAAACCATACAAAGCTTTCCTTAGTTTGTAGACTTGGTTTCCATTCTCAAATCCTTGGGGTTGCTCAACATAGACTTCTTCCTTGAGCTCGCCATTGAGGAATGCACTTTTGACGTCCATTTGCATGACCAAGAATTCATGGTGTGCAACATATGCTAGGAATAGCCTTATTGCTTCCAATCTGGCTACTGGAGCAAATGTCTCATCATAGTCAATGCCTTCACATTGTTTGTGTCCTTTGGCTACAAGACGTGCTTTATTCCTCACCACCACGCCTGATTTGTTCTTCTTGTTCTTGAATACCTATTTGGTGCCTATACTATTCTGATGTTTTGGTCTATCTACCAGATCCCATTTGTGATTGCAAGAGAATTCAGCAAGTTCCTCTTGCATAGCGTTTACCTAGTTTGGATCGCGAAGAGCATCCTCAACTTTAGTTGGTTCCTCACTTGATAGGTAGCAAGAAAACATTGCGGACCCTTGTCTTGTAAGAACATGATCATTAATATTTCCAAGAACATCCTCTAGGGAATGAGCACGCAGCCATGCTGGTCTGATTGGTTCTCCAGCATTTCCTACTCCGTCTCGATTATCGGTATTCTCTACATCATTTGTTTGATCCTAAGCATCTGGAGTGTTGGTAATTTGTTCTTCAGTGGCAGAGATTCCTTCAGCAACTGGAGCTTCTGCTATAGGAACATCATAATCAGGAGCTTCTTCTTTCGTAAGTATCTCAGCAGCTGGTAACTCAGCACCTCCTGTGCTAAGGAATTCAGCAGCACCTACTTCTTCAGCAACAGTAGGAGAATTTGAAGTCTCCTCATCTGAATCATCAAGCAGATTAAAGATATACTCTTGAGGATTAGCCTCAGCATGAACATTGGCATCACTGGCCTGGTCAGCGGTTTGATCACTGGCTGAGCGCGTCTGGATTGGATCACAATCATTCATAGACTTAGTTGGGTCAATCCGTAAGTTCTCAAAGGAATTCAAAATTGGTTGACCATTGACATCATCAGTCTCATGATTGATTTCCCTCGTCTCTTTTATAGCTCTGCGCACTAAAGTATATTCATCAAAAATAACATTGCATGTTATTTCCACCATTCCAGTAGTCTTATTTAACACTCTATAACCTTTGTGAGTGGGGTGACCATATCCAAGAAGTACACCCTCATCTGACTTAGGTGAAAAAGTGTTAAGTTTCGACTTTCCGTTATTATGAATATAACATGTTGCACCAAGAGCACGTAGATAATCTGAATTAGGCTTACGACCGTTGTATACTTCGTAGGGAGTCTTGTTGAATTGTCCGTTAATGGAACTTTTGTTCTATGTATAACAGGCTTTCATAACCGCTTCTCCCTAATACTTAGCAGGTAAATCAGCATCGGCTAGCATAGATCGCACTGCTTCTTTCAGTGTTCGATTCCTTCTTTCATCTAGAACATTCTGCTGAGGAGTCCTAGCAGTGGACTTCTCATGATTTATACTGGCTTCTACGCAGAAATCCATGAGGATTCCATTGCAAAATTCGGTTCCATTGTCAGATCGGATCCTCTTCACAGTAACCTCTTTACTGTTTTGCTCCTTTAGAATTAACTCGGGTAGGATGATCTTAACCTCATCTTTGGCTTTAAGCAGGCGAACCCATGTGTACATAGAATAGTCATAAATTAACACTAAAGTATATATCTTTTTACTTACAGAGGGAGGAGTAACTGGTCCAAATAGGTCCATGTGCAATAATTCAAGAATCCTGCTTGAGGTATTTTTCTCTGGATTGGAATGGAATGAGGCTT
Source organism: Plectranthus barbatus (assembly GCA_026898455.1). Lineage (NCBI taxonomy): Eukaryota > Viridiplantae > Streptophyta > Magnoliopsida > Lamiales > Lamiaceae > Plectranthus > Plectranthus barbatus. The sequence continues at coordinate 3,744 of JAPKLW010001088.1, read as the reverse complement.
TGGTCTTCTTTCCTTGTTGACAGGTGATAAACACTCATTTTGTGTATTTTACTGATGTGGATTTGCTCACTTTTGACCTTTGATTGGACTACTACGTGGTGTTTTCATACATTATCCGTTTTCTTTTAGAAATTATTACGTTTGGTCTGGTTTGTAGTTGTTTATGCAGATTTCAGGCACATTTGAGCTGTTTACAAGAATTGACCAAGTACCCAGGGGGCTAATCGATGCTAGCTTGCATCGAGAAAAAGAAAGAGTCAGAAAATACTGAAGAACGCACCAAAATCATGTTCGAGATGGAATAGGCGACCCAAATGACATAACCGGCGACCGCCGGTCATGTAGATGGGTCGCCGGTGGTGAAAATCAAGCCTTTTTCTCATGGCTCAATATCGGCGACCCGGATGACACATTAAACGATCGCCGGTTCTGCATTTTTCCTATGTCAGCTTCGATGCACGATCGGCGACCCACGTGCATGGTCGGCAGTCGCCGATCGGGCGGTCCAAACCGCCCATTTTGTCCCGATTTGACGTATTCTGGCGAATCTGAAGCCCAAAACCATATCTTTTGGATATTTGAAAGGCCCTGACTATAAATAGGATATCCCAAAACAAAAAAAAGGTTCCCTTTACCAATTTTCTGAGATTAGAGAGCATAGAATTGAGAGCAAAAGCAGGGGAACTTGAAGAGCACTGCAGGAATCGAAGATTGAAGACCACGGGTTTTTAATTTCCATGTTTTCTATTCTTGTGACTCTTCATCTTTCTGTTTTTCTAGAACTTAGCATGATTGGCTAAGTTTATTCATGGATTCTAGGGTGTGAAGCTTTGTAATTAATCATTCGACGATTTATGTGATTTAATGTTCCCTTTCCATTGATGTTCTGATTTCTTGAGATTTTCATGAATTACGAGATACTGTCCATTGATTGTGATTTGAATTGGTAGTTTTTGAACCGAGAGGTCTAGGTTATCAATTAAGACGCCAATAAATCAAATTTATAAGGGCAATTGTCCGAGAGGAAGTTGAGCTTTGAAGGGTTTTCAAAATCTATGGTTTTATCAAGAGTAAAAGTCTTTTGTATGTCCGAGAGGAATCACTTGATCTTTTATTTCCACGTTATGGTTTTGAGTCCGAGAGGATCACCTGATAACATATATGCGATTAACTCACATCTTTGGGAATTAAATTGGGATTGAATTACATAGAGAGTTGTTTGATTGTTATTCAAAGTGGATTATCCTGGAATCCTATTTTCTTATAAGTTTTCTAAAACCACTTGAAATTGTTATTTATTATTTTCTGTTTCCAAGTCATTGCTACGTTTTCAATAACCCAAAACCATCTTCTCATTCGCCTAGATAGTAGTACGGTATCTATGGTTTAGTGCTTGATTATATTTCGAGCCTGCAGTCCTTGAGATTCGATAAATTATTACTTGCCCTCTGCAGTGGTCTGTACACTTGCAGTTTTAGCACTTTGAAAAATGGGCTATCAAGTTTTTGGCGCCGTTGCCGGGGACTGCAAAGATTTATAATTGACACTAATCCTGATATTACGCTAATTACTCTAGGCTTTACTTTACACACATTTATTTTAAATTCTATTTCCTTTCTGTGCTATTCACGGTTTGCTTCGTTGCAGGTAGTATATGCGAATCAGATCAAAAGGTCCACCTCCTGAACCGTTAGATCCGGAAATCGAATCTACTTGCCGAAGAAACACTGCAAGAAGAAAGTTAGCGTTCACTATGGCTGACAATCAAGCGGCACAGATAGCTGAGCTGCAGAGGCAGCTACAAGAAATGAATCTACGACTTCAAGAGCGCCAGGCTCATGAAGTTCGACGAGCACCCACCGTTGATAAGATGTACGAGCCAATGACTGACAGGCATCGTAATGCGGATTTTGGACTAAAGGTGGACACACCGAATTTCGAGCTGAAGACTGGTCTGATACACACAGCTCAGCAGAATCAGTATGGGGGATTACCATCTGAGGATCCTCATCTACACATTCAGAGATTCCTGCTACTCTGCGATACAGTTAAGCAGAATCAGGTGCCCATTGATTATATTCGGCTGCGCCTGTTTCACTTCACACTGCGCGATAGAGCACTATCATGGTATATGACTTTGAACTGCAATGAGATCTCAACGTGGGAGGAACTGTGCAAGCTGTTCCTGATTCAGTTTTTCCCACCCAGCAAGACTATTCAGTTGCAGACTCAGATTTCACAGTTCAGGCAGTATTCTGGAGAGTCACTATACGAGGCTTGGGAGCGCTACAAGGATCTCTTGCGTTCCTGCCCTTGCCATGGTTTTACTGAGAAACAGCAGATGTGTCACTTCTACCGAGGCCTGGACAAGGAGACCCAGAAGCATGTGAATGCTTCAGCTGGAGGGTCACTGACTGCTAAACCACCACCGGAAGGTTTAGCTTTACTGGAAATGATGGCTAAAAGGGAGTACAACTGGCCAGTAGACAGGGGAGATCACAGAATAGCAGCTGTTGATGACACTGGAGATATAGCTGCTGAGGTCAAGTTAATGAGGACAGAAGTGGCTGCTTCCACTAAACTACTGGAGACTCGCATCGCCAAATTGGAAAATAACCTACCTCAGCAAAGTTATGAGCAGGTTAATGAGATGCAAATGGAGGATGCACACTATGTGAACCAGAGAAACTTCCACAACAATCGAGGGTATCCATCGGGGAACATGGTGTATCATCCCAACAATTAGAATCATCCCAACTTTTCTTATGGGAATCCGAACAATGCTCTGCAGCCTCCACCTGGGTTTGCTGCAAATCATGGAGCAGCAAATGCGACAAAGGAGCCAAGCATGAGGGAGCTCCTGACACAATTCATCGCAGTCTCCAATGCTAAGTCTACGAAGACAGGCGGAGAAATTTCTCAGCTGCAGAATAATATGGGGGAAATGGGAAAGCACATGAAGCAGATGGACACACAGATTTCCCAGATAGCTAACGCAATTGGCAACCAGCACACCCGAGGGCATTTTCCCAGCAACAGTGTGGTAAATCCAAAGGACCAATGTAATGCCATTACCACCCGCAGTGGTAGAGGTTATGAGGGGCCATCTATGCCCATTGACACACCCGTGCAACCTGAAGTTGCACAGCTGACCCTGTTCTTCCTGAAGAAGAACATGTGAAGAAGGGTAAAGAAATCTGTCCCGAAGACAGACCAAAATCGGCTGGTCCTGTTGCTGTACCTTTCCCACAAAGGTTTGTCAAGAAGCAGAAAGAGGAGAGATACAAGAGATTTCTGGAGCACATGAAAAAGGTCCAGATCAATCTACCGCTGCTCGAAGTTGTGCAAGCAATTCCTGGGTACACAAAATTTCTGAAAGACATGGTGACCCAGAAAAAGCCGTTTGGGGCCTTCGAGACAGTGAATATCTTCGCAGAGTGCAGTGCTATTATTCAGAAGCAGATGTCGGTTAAGAGATCATATCCAGGATGTTTCTCAATTACCTGCGTGATTGGGGGGCAAACATTTAAGAAGGTGCTCTGCAATTCAGGGGCCAGCATCAATCTGATGCCCCTCTCTATCTTCAAGAGAGTGAAGATCGGTGACATCAAACCAACCACTATCAAGCTGCAGATGGCTGATAGATTGGTTAACTATCCGAAATGGGTATTAGAAGATGTGCTAGTGAAGGTTGGGTAATTTATTTTCCCCGCAGATTTTGTGGTCCTAGATATGACAGAGGAC
>JAPKLW010001087.1:222814-265705 GCA_026898455.1 Plectranthus barbatus | reverse complement strand
CGGAGGTGCCTGACATACCCGATCATGATGATGGGGAGTTTGAGTCAGATGGAGAGTCAGAAGAAGAAGCTCTCCTGGCATTTATGGCAGCTCTCGGAGAAGAGCTAGCTGAAGAAAATGCTGACAATGAGGAAGAATTGGCACTTGCTGCTGATAATGAGGTACAATCAGTTCCTCAATTGCATATCATGCCAGTACAAATCATAGACGATTCTGAGTCGCATTGTTCCGACTCAGAAGACGTCACTTTAGATGTTCTTCAGCATGAATTTTTAAAATTTTATGAAATGAAAAATGTTTTGGCTGGTGAAAATGCTTCGCTGAAAGGTCAAATTACTGTTTTGACCAGTGAGATTGAAAAATCGAGGACCATCAGCGAAGAGCTAGCAAGTTTGAAAAAGGCTCATTCTGAATTGCTCCAAGATTTCCAAATTGCAAAAACTGAACGAGATAACTTTCACAATCTCGTTCTGGAGCAAGAAAACAAAATCAATTTTCTAAATAAAGGCTCAAAAGACTTGGAGGCAGCTCTAAGTCATTGGAGAAAGCCTTCTGATAAGTCCGGGTTGGGATTTACAAAAGATTTGAGCATAAATCAACCCGAACAAATCAGTACTCATAAGGGTAAGGGCAAACTGGTAAATGCATCAGCACCAGCTGGTAATACCAGTCAGTCCCGAATGGCTGATCAGCATAGGAACCATAAGTCCAGATACATAGGTGAGTCATCAAGACAAAATCCTCAACTGGCAAGATCCTCTGCTGACAGGACGCCAGCATACCCAAAGACGCAGACTAAGCCGAAATATTCTAAGGCAAGGAAGTCAGCGTCAGCTGCCAGTGGAATTCGACAGCCAGCACCAGCTGTTCAGAGATTCCACGCCCAACCTTACAAGTATGCCAGTTACCAGCATACTTACAAGGGGTTCCAGTCTCATCGAAATACTGAGAGAAGGATATTTCCCGATAGGAGGAATACCTATCGGAGGCCTGAGCCCAATCAAAACCTTTTCTCAAGGGCTGGGAAGGCTAATTATCGTGGCCCTCAATTTCAGAGACCACCAAGGCAACACGATCAGTCGGAAAGAAATTTCCGACACTCTTGGAGGAAGAATACCTCCAGAGGATCTGCACACACAGCCACACCTTCCAAAACCATGCATTATTTTAGAAGGAAGGGAAAGGCCACAGGTGATGTCAGCAAGGGTAACACCAAGCTGAAGATCACACAAGTCTGGATTCCGAAAGGAATGATCCAGAGATCTAACCCTGCAGGACCCGCTGATGATCGGGGACCTAAATGATTCTATTTTTCTTGCAGGAACTAGGTCATGCAAGTCAGCTTCAGAGGTCGAGCGAGTGGATCATTGATAGTGGTTGCTCCGCTCATATGACTGGTGAGGAGTTCCTGTTTTCTGAGCTCACCAAGGTCAGAGGACCTCCAGTCATTTTTGGTGATAACTCCAAGGGCAGAGTTATTAGCAAGGGCTGCATCGAGAAGGATGATGTCCGAATTGTGAACGTATCCCTTGTTACCAATCTGAAGCACAACCTCCTGAGCATCAGTCAGCTGTGCGACAATGGTTATACCATTGTGTTTGACAAATCAGGGTGCCAGATCAAGAATGAAGATTCTGGTGAGACCAAGCTGAGAGGTGTCAGGAAAGGAGGCCTTTATGTCGTTGACTGGCAAAGCGGGAAAACTGATACATGCTTTGTAGCCACCAGCTCCATGGAGACTAACTGGCTGTGGCACAAAAGGTTAAGTCATTTGAATTTCAAAACTATTAACTATCTAACCAAGCATGATCTTGTAGATGGTCTTCCCAAGGGCGGGTTCAAGAAGGAAGGAATTTGCAAGGCATGCCAGCAAGGCAAGCAAACCAAGAAGTCCTTCAAGAGCCAGTCACCTGTTTGCCCCAGTACCAGTCAGGTACTTGAGCTGTTACATATGGACCTGTTTGGACCAGTAACGCCGCAAACCATTGGAGGAAGGCGATATTCGCTGGTAGTAGTTGATGACTACTCGCGCTATACATGGGTCAAGTTGCTTAGGACAAAGGATGAGGTGAAGGTGATTCTTCCTGAGTTGATCATCCAAGCGCAGAAGCAGCGCGAAGCAGTAGTGAAGCGAATTCGTTCGGACAATGGGACTGAATTCTGCAACGGTCCGCTGATGGATTTTTGCGCGGAGGCCGGGATCAAGCATGAGAGATCTACACCAAGGCAACCGCAGCAAAATGGACTGGCAGAACGAAGGAACAGGACGCTGAAAGAAGCAGTCCGGTCCATGCTGGCTGAGTCCGGCTTGGGACAGAGTTTCTGGGGAGAAGCGTTGGTGACTGCCTGCTACACTCAGAACAGAAGCGGGATCAACGACAGACTCCAGAAAACTCCCTACGAAGTGTATTTTGGTCGTAAGCCTTCTATAGCTCATCTTCGTGCATTCGGTTCACCATGTTATATCCATAATAATGGGAAGTCGAAGTTAAATGCTTTCTCGCCTAAGGCTGATGAGGGTGTGTTTGTCAGATATGGACATCCCTCTCACAAGGGCTATAGAGTATTTAACAAGACTACCCAGCTTGTGGAAATAACATGCAATGTTGTTTTTGATGAAGCTACTTTAGTGCGCAGGACCTTACGCCAACTGGCTGAAGATGTTCCTGAGGTCGAGGATGTCAGCAACCAGTTGGGCAGGAATTCTTCCGATGCTCAACCAACTGGTTCGACTAGACCTATGAATGGATCATCTTCACAACCAGTTCCCTCAGGTGCCCATCAGCAACCTGAGAGGGTCGGTGATGCAAATGACCTTGCTGAGACCTTACACTCAATCTCCCTGAGTGGACCTAGCAACAATCTAGGGGGAATCCCTACTGGGCTTTTTGAAGAAGAAGGCAATGATGGACCAGCTGGAGTGGATGTTCCAGCTGATGCTGACAACGTTGGTGGAGGTTCAGACAACCAGTCAGAAGGTGATGCTGATGAAGTTGTTCCAACTGGTGAAGGTCCAGCACCAGCTGATGTTGCAGCCCCGACTGGTGGAAACTTGGAAGCACCAGTCGTCAGGACAGATGAACCTAGTTCACAGCCGGCACCAGCAGTCGCTGGTCCTCCCAAATGGCTGAGGGATCACCCAACCGATGCTATTCTCGGTGATCCGGAAAGTTCTATTAAGACTCGACACGGCAGTGCGCTCCTGAGTTGTTTTATCTCTCAAATGGAACCTACTTCCATAGGAGTGGCGCTCGAATCTGCCGATTGGATCAATGCCATGCAAGAGGAGCTTGCAGAATTCACTCGCAATAACGTTTGGGACTTGGTGGAGAGACCATCACATCAGTCAGTGATTGGCACCAAGTGGGTTTTCAAGAACAAGCGAGATGAGAATGGCACCGTGGTCAGAAATAAAGCTCGTTTAGTCGCCAAAGGTTACAGGCAGTGTGAAGGGATCGATTTCGATGAGACCTTCGCACCAGTTGCCAGAATGGAGGCGATACGACTGTTCCTTGCTTATGCAGCGTATCACGGCTTCACAGTGTTCCAGATGGATGTGAAGAGCGCCTTCCTGAATGGCGAGCTAAAAGAGGAGGTATATGTCGAGCAACCTCCAGGCTTTGAAGTTGGCACCAAGGTGTACAAGCTGAGAAAGGCCCTGTATGGATTGAAACAGGCGCCCAGGGCTTGGTACGAAACGCTGTCACAATTCCTCACCAGCAATGGTTTTCGGAAAGGGAAGATTGATAGAACTCTCTTCCTTCTCAAGGATGGAGGTGACATGCTGATGGTGCAGATCTATGTTGATGACATCATATTTGGATCAAGGAATATAACTCTCTGCGAGAAGTTTTCTCAACTGATGCAGACATCATTTCAGATGAGTATGATGGGCAAGTTAACATACTTTCTCGGACTCCAGGTCCAGCAGTCAGCTGATGAAATTTTTATCAGCCAACGAAAGTATACGAAGGACTTAATCCAGAAATATTGCCCAGAGAAAACTAAGTCCCTCAGAATACCTATGAGCACCAGTTGTCAAATATTTCTTGATGAGCAAGGTGAATCAGTTGATCCTACCATCTACCGAGGAATCATTGGATCACTTCTCTATCTCACAGCCAGCAGACCCGACATATCGTTCTCAGTCGGAGTGTGTGCCAGATTTCAAGCCAATCCGAAAAGGTCACACATGGAAGCTGCAAAGAGGATAGTGAAATATCTGAAGGGGACTGAATCTCTTGGAATATGGTATCCCAGGAATGATGAGCTTACACTCATTGGATATTCAGATTCAGACTTCGCTGGATGCCGTATTGACCGAAAGAGTACCAGTGGTACGTGTCAGTTTCTAGGACACAAGCTGATCAGTTGGTTCAGCAAGAAGCAGCACTCTGTTGCTACATCCACCACTGAGGCTGAATATGTTGCTGCTGCCAGTTGCTGTGCTCAAATAATTTGGATCAAGCAACAACTGGAGGATTATGAAGTGGACACTGGCTATGTTCCAATCTATTGCGACAACAACAGTGCTATGTGCATCACGAAGAATCCGGTTCATCACTCCAGAACCAAGCACATAGATATTCGACATCACTTCATTCGTGATCATGTCGAGAAGAAGGATGTCAGCGTGGACTATATCAGAACTGAAGATCAACTGGCTGACATCTTCACCAAGCCACTGCCAGAAGCAAGATTCAAGGAGTTGTGCATCAAACTCGGTCTTATGGAGATTGATGTGAGCCCCAATGATGAGGAAGAATGAGTCCCAGCTCTCATTCTGTTCTTGATCTTCTGGAGGACGCTGATTACGACTAAGTCCAAGCTCTTAGTTGTTTTTATTTAAGTGGTATCTCTATCTAACAAGTGGTGTCTACTGGCGAAATCTTGCCAGCATAGGGCATCAGTTGAAGCGAAATTGGGTCCCAGCTCCCAATTCCAAGAGAAGAGAAGATTATGCGGAATAAAATTGAGTCCAAGCGCTCAATTTTTCCATCTTTCCAGTTGCCAGCTGATAACTGATGGAAGTTTGCCAGCAGCAAGTACTATCTGCAAGTGGTATCAGTTGCTAACTGATGAAGAGGCCAACCAGTTAGGGGGAAGTATGCAACTGGTATATGCTACTGATGACCAGTCATACCAGCTGTCTCAGAAAAGGCGGGATTGTTCAAATCCAAGTAGCGTGTACAGCCCTCAGAATTTAATGCGGCATTTAATGCCACATTTAATGTGCACAGTGGCTGCGCAGTCCGACTCTTGGTTGCCACCAATTGCTGCGCGCCACGTCAGCTCCACGTCGTGACCCACGTCAGCACGACCGCGCACGTCGCACAGGGAACCGGGCCTGCTGATGACCGTCGATCCCCGCTTGCTGAGCATCAATCTTGATCGTCTGATCCTGCATGGACTTGGGTATAAATGCTCGATGCCTTTCGACGGAAAAACCTTTTACGATCATTCAATTTCAGAAACCCTACTCTCTCAAGCTTTCCTTAAGATTTCTTCTGAAATTATGGCTTCATCTTCCCGACAACCAGATGACAACCCACCATCCACATCTTCTTCTTCGTCTGGTTCACCAGACCTACCAGTCGCAGAAGCCCACATGCCGACTTACACTGGCATCACACAGATGTACGATATAGACTACACACTTCCATTCGCCCGCCTGGTTCAGTTGAACAAACCAGCGACCAGGGCTCAACTCTCGAACGCGCAAATCAGGGCGGCGCAAGTTCATAAAGAAAAAATTCTGAACAAGAAGCTGGCGCGCAAGAATTTTGGAGCGGAGTTGATCGAGATGATCGACCGGGAAGGCCTTCGACAATATCTGACGGCAATGCCCGAGACCTTCCATCCGCATATGGTGGCGAAGTTCTATGCACGGGCCGTGATTGCTGACGGGAGGAAGTCCTTCACCACTTCCGTCTTCGGCCATCTGATCACTGTCAGCGCCGAATACCTCGCCGACTTGTTCGGATTGAGGAACGAGGGAATGGAGATAGCCACCTACTTCCACAACAATGTAGAGGAGTTCAGGAGGCGGTGGGCTCAGTGGAAGAGGGAGGGGGTGACGAGTTTTCGCACTGGAATGCGGAAGTCGGAGATGGACGACTGGTGGCAGATGGTGTGCGACATCGTCGTCAGGATGCTGCAGTGCGAAGTTGGCTCATATGCTGAGTTGAGCCTGCGCAAATTCTCCGTGATGTGCGCGCTGGTGGATGGAGTGGAAGGGAACTGGGCCGAGTTCTTTTTCGGGAGACTGCTGGAGAATGTTGATCGCAACATCAACATTCCAATTGATGGGACGTTCACTCACTCCGTATCCTTTGGGCTGCGGATCAGCCATATTTTGGAGATGGAGATTGGAGATGGAGTGGACCAGGGGGAGCAACTGGTGAGTTCGGATTTCATTCCGCCCACCAAGGAGCAGGCAAAGCTGCCCCGCCCTGACTACCATAAGCCGCGGAGGCTGAAGGGAAAGACAGCAGTCGACCCAGCTGAGGTTGTTTCTGAGGAGGACTCAGAAGACCTGGGAGAGCAAGTGCCAGCTGTGGCTCTCCCGCTGACAGCTGAGGCAAGGGCAGCGCTGAAGAGGAAGATGGAGACGGAGTCTCTCTTCGAGACCATGGAAGGCGCGGTGGCTGAGGCGACTGGTATTCACCCTCGAGACGTACAACTTGTACCAGTCACCAAGAAGCCTACCCACAAGAAGCCCAAGACTTCCCAGCACCAGCAGCCACCATCGGCTGTGGCATATGACCCCGAGTCTGGGAAGATCTCCATCCCAGTCAAGAAGTCCGTTTTGGGCCTGACTGAGGAGGAGACGCTGGAGAAGATGACTCGCAAGCGCAAGCGAGTCATGACCAAGGCGCAGAAGGCTGAGGAGCAAGCCAAGAGGGCAAGGAGTGCTTCCTTGGTGAGGAAGAAGCAGGCCCAGGCACGGCTCAAGGCTTTGGCCGACCAGTGAAGATTAGAGGCTGAGCTGGCAGCCCGCGATGAAGCCTTTGCAAAGGTGCAGGCTGAGCATGAGGCCAGGCGCCAGGCAGAACTAGCTGAGCAGATGAGTCTGGCGGCCAAGGGCAAAGGAAAAGCGCTCGAAACCACAAGTGCAAGGCCACCAGCACCAGCTCCAGGCGAAATCTTATCTGAAGAAACTTTTGAACGCCTGCTGGTGATGGGCGCTGACAAGGATGTACTATCCCTTGTGGATGAGTACCAGCCGGAGGAGGAAACCGCTGATGTCCCTCCACCCGTGCAAGGGGGTGGTGGAGGTGACGACGACCCACTGGCCGCGCAAGGGGGTGCCAGTGGAGGAGAAGAAGAGCGGGCGACCACCCCGGTACAACTGGCGAGCTTCTCGGATGTCAGTTCTGAATCCGAGGATGAAGAGGAACCAAGGGCTGAGGAGCCAGAGCAGGAGCCAGCTACGGAGGTGGTTCATCACTCAATGGTGCAGAGGATGGAGCCAAGGGATCTGTTCCCAGACATTGATGATAAGGCCCATCATCCTGCCAGTCGCCCCCGATCCACAGATGCCTCGACATCAACTTCCGGGCGACCAGCAGCATTCCCTACACCACCAGTTAGGCGTGCACGAACTGAAAGGCGCCCTTATATGCTCTGCATCCAAGAGCATCAACTGGTTGATGAGGATACCTTCCAAGCTCGAGTGACAGGGGTGCACCGGTGGGAGCAGCGCGGGGAGATGGCATTTTATAATTCAAGAGTGCCAGAGCCATTTGCATTCAACATCATACCCTTCAGCGGACTCCCCCACCAGTCGATATATGCCTCCAGAATCTCTGACTGGTGCCTGCCCCTGCAGCCAGTGGAATATTTCAACTCCACTCTCTATGAGTATGCTGAAAACATCACGGTGGAGGTGGAAAATGCCGTCAATGACGAGATGATATCCAGCTACCGAAGGCTCTGGAGGGTGGATCCGGAACTATGTCTGGAGTTCCGGAGATGGCGAATTTTTGATAGATGCCAGCGCCTGCTGATTGTGGAGAAGCGGGCGGTTCTCTATGCCAGGCTTGGTCTTGGCTACTGGAGAGCGGAGGAGGAGTGGGCTAACGCTTTCATGGGCACCGATCCTGAATGCCCCCAGCAGCTGTCTACAAGGAGGATCCAGCGCCGCTTGCTGAAGATTGCAGAGTATAGGCAGCTGACTGGAAGCTCCGGCCTCCCGCCACGGCAAAAGGTCAAGTTACCTTTCCTCCAGTTCCGAGTCAGCAGTCGGGGGTACCAGCTGACGTACGCGCTCCGACGCCTCAAAGTGCTGGTTACCCTCCCAAGGATCCCTCCCTATCATGCTATCCTGTTCGACATGGCTGCCTGCGCCTTGCTGGTAGACCACATTGTGGAGGAGGATCCTTCTCGTGGTTTGTGGCTGACCCTTGCCGTCCCTCCTGTTCCTATTGTCTCGGGCGATCTCGTCCCTAATCATATGGACTGGCAAGTGGTGGATTTCACAGCCCCACCCGTTTTTGAAGAAGTCCAGCCAGCTCCAGCTGCGGTGCCAGTAGCAGAGCCAGCTGAGGAAGTACAAGTAGAGGCACCAGCAGCAGCTGCAGTGTCAGCGGAGGAGCCAGCCCCGATGGAGATATCAGCTGCATCTGAACCAGCAGCGGCTCCTTCCGCAACTGATGTGCCTTCCTCTTCCCTTGAAGTTTCAGCACAGCCTATCTCCGAGATCCATCCCCCTGCACAGCTTCTTGCATTCTTTGATGCCAGGATGGACCAGCGGTTCGCCAGCTTCCAAACCGAAATGACTCAGCAGATGGAGTCATTCACCGCTGGAGTGTCCTCCTTTTTGGCGCGGATCCAAGAGGGGGAAAGTGCGCGAGCACGAGCTGAGGCTGAGAGAGCCCGTCTTGCTGAAGAGGAGAGGAGGATAGCTGCTGAGGAAAGGGAGAAGAGCAGACAAGATATGGCAGCGCTCACTGAGATCCTGAGGTCCTTTACCAGCAGAACTCAATCACCAGGATCATCTTCTCAGCCATAGTCTAGCTTCTTCATTTTGTTGTAAGTATTCGTATCTCTAGACTAGTCAGTTTTCTATCCTGTACTTGTAATTTCACATCATTAATGGATTGATTACTGACGGGTTGACGACAATTTCTCATTGTCCAACTAATGTCTACTGATTTTTACTTACCAGCTGAACTTACACATTTTGTGTAATCAGCACCAGCATTCCATTTGGTATTTTTTTAATTCTAACCTGGCTCAGATTCTTACTTCATAATTTAATCGAGCAATATCTCTCCCAGTTTGAGGGGGAAGATCCTTAGGTTAGAGCTGATGTGAGGAAGTAGTTTCATGGGTTTAGATCTGATAGGTTTACTTGTAAAACCCTGAAATATTCTGTAACTTTCCTCATCAGCTGAGCGCTCGCTAGTTAGGCTTTGATCGCACCAAAAAGGGGGAAATTGTTGGGAAAATTATCTGAGTTTCCCTTCCCCAGTTGATAGCTTAGATCTTTGATTTGGTGTTTAAGTGTTTTGGTGGATCAAATCCTAAGTCCAACCAGCGTCAGTTTGTCTCTAGAATAGCTCTAGTCTCAAATGTAAAGTCCTGTTTAGGTCTTTTGAGTTGTAAGTCGTAGCTGATCAAGACTCATGCTGGCTACTGTTCACCAGCATGAGATGTGCTTACCAGTTGAGAGAAGTCTCACCAGCAAAAGCGACTGACAAAGACTCATGCTGACACTGTTCATCAGCATGGAGTAGAGCTATTGACTGGTTACTGTTCACCAGTTGGGAAGATTTCACCAGCAGGAGGCTGAGAAATCTTACCAGCAGAATATGTGTTCTGGCTGACACTATTCACCAGCGGTGAAGCCACCAGTCATGGGAGATTCCAAGAAAGGGTTAACATCAGACATATTGGTAGACTTAGATTGTGCCAGCGTAAGTCACCAGCAGAGACTGCCAGCACAAGATCACCAGAATGATCTACCAGTCGGATGTTACCAGCAGAATTCAAGATTCACTCTCCCAGTATCTTAGAGACAAAAAGAAGATTCGGCGAGGAACAGACTGACAAAGTAAGACTTTAAGGATATCCTTAAAGTCTATCAGTTCAAGACACCAGTTCCGATTCCTCGTACTGACGAATAGAGCCGTTCTGACACAAAGAGATCTGTGTCAGATAAAGTGGACAAAAGCATGGCGCTTTCCGGAAATTCCTACCTGCCGCCGTCAGAAGGACATGCGAAGACAGAGACTTTTCTGGATGTGTCCAAATGGCTAGTAGATTTGAATGGGATCCCTCGTCTATAAATACCTGGGATCCATCAACATTCAATACTCTTCACCTACCGAAAGACTGAAATTTATTACGCTCAAGCAAGTAAAAGCATACATCTTTTGAGGCCTCTCTAAAGGCTATCCGTGTGTTGATTTATTCAAACACGAGACTTCAAGCTTCCAGCTTGTAAGTTACAGATCTCTTTGGTGTTCTTTCTCCTCCGAGGAAGTTCACAGCAGCTCTTGTGCCAGCCAGCACTTGAGTTATTACGGGCAGTTTGCCGCATTGAGAAGACTCGTTCTTGGGAGAACTCAACACCCAACCAGTCAGAGGAGGAGGTTGAAGTGACGTGCTCGCACTCCGTCCATCTGACGAGAGCTGAAGAAGGACAAGGACCGGGAGCGGTTGATCCAGTGGACTGGTAGACGGGGCATCTACCAGCTGGAGATAGATCGTAGGAACTTTGTACCTGATTGCTCTTATAGTGAATTTCCAGTGAGTCGACTGGAGAGTGGACGTAGATCAGTTGATCGAACCACTATAAAAATCCTTTTGTCTTTATCAGCTTTCTGCTTTTTCATACTGATTTGAAACCCAGCACTCAAGTGATGGTGTATATCTGAAAACTGATATAACTGTGCAAACAAGGCCTAAAATATTCTAAGTCTTGAGCTACCAGCTGACCAGCCAGTCGCCAGTCAGCTGAGTACTCATAGTGCCAGTTGACTTACCAGCTGACAAGGTCCCAGTCAGCTGAGTAACCAGCAGAGTGCAAGAAACGAACTAACACATTTTCCGCTCCCAAGTTATACCCTGATAAACCGGGACCAACAACTCCCCATCACACCCCATACCCTCCCACGTGCCTTCAATGATTGCGGGTGGTGAATTGCGGCTAAACAAACTGATCGGAACAAGAAAGAAGCAGCAGCTCACTTCATTCCATCACTCCGCAACCCCGTGCAGCAGCTTTCATCCCACCACCTTCATCGCGATTTTCCGACCAACCGGGCAAGATTCAGGCCGCAATTTCTGAATACAAAACAAAGATCGTACTTCAAGCTTTCCATAGAATCTGGAAGCAACCGATTTGGTTAAGGATCGCGAGAGTTACAGCTCGATCAACAGGGCTTGTTGGTAAGCGATTCCGAAACCGTAACCTTCATTGGAACTCCGTGAAAATGACAATGAACCTGTGATTAACCTATTTATTCTTGTTCCTTATGATGGTAGGAAGATTTTGGTAGTGTTGGATCTTCACCCCCGCCGACCGATCGCCGGAAAATCCACCTGAAATGTCCAAGAAAGGTAGGGTTTCCTTCCTTTTTCTTCACTGCTGCAGCTGCTTGTTTTCACTATTTCGTGGGTTGTGCTGCATCTCATTTAGTTCCTAGTGTTTTATAGAGGGTGGGGGTGCATCGGGAGTCTTTGGTTTGGCCGAAAACGGCCGGAAATGGCCGGAGAAAAACAACCGCGTCGCACGGGTCGCGGCAGCTGCTGCTGTCGACTTTTCTGTCGATCGACAGGGCCACTGTCGATCGACAGGGCCACCGTCGACCGACAGGCTTGCGTCGGCGGCCACTGTCGATCGACAGCGCCGTCGTCGATCGACATGGCCACGGCTGTGTCCAATTTTCGTGTTTTCTTCGCCCGTTTTCGATCCGATTCAATTTATTTTTGACGCGTGACTATTTATATCGGTTCTGAGCCTATTAATGTTTGAATATGCGCAAATTGAACTGATTCGGACGTTGGGAATCGACTATAAAAAAATTCATGCAAGTACTATTACGTGTTGAAGTGTTTAATTCATTTTCAAACTCTGAATTGGTTGATTATTTAACCATGGATTGTTTTTCTGAGATGAGGGAAGTTGGATGAGTTCATGCATGTCCGATGTACGGGCAATGCATGTTGGGTAGCTAGGATTATGTTTGTCTCGTCATAAAGTCAGTTTGCCTTCGAACCTGAATTCTGCGAAGATATCAGCTGGGGTGCTGATTTATACTACGTAGATAATCCACCTAAATTGTTGTATTCTCCTGTGTTGTCAATTGAAGGAAACACAGGGTAACCGGAGAGCTTTTCAATCACAAATCAACATACTTGCGCAATATCTGTAAGCAATTGAGGTGGGGACGATTTTATTCCTATTTTCGCTTGATTTTGGGCTATAAGCCTTACTTTTGAAAAGCATGCAAATTGATTTGATTTTAACTGATTAACTATGCCAAAACTATTTCGAAGTCGTATATGTTCCTCTGGTCAACTGAGTTGACCAGGGAGATTGGGTTTAACGAGAACTGAACCAGGTTTCGAAAGAACCCTGAGCTACGACTCTTAAACTCTAGGGGCATTGATCCTCTGTTGTCTTGAGTCAAGCTCAGACTTGGTCACTCAATGGAGTATTGATACCTTTGGAGAGATAAGGAGAGACACATTCTGTGTCATAAATCGATCGGGTCTCAAAGCGGTGAGTTCTAAGACCAGTGCACTAAATGGTGACAATGGGCCGAATGGTTCGCCATTCCCAACTGTTCATCGTGACTTGGAAGTCGGCCAACTTCCGGTCACACAACGTTAAAACAGATATGTCTTCCTTTGTGAGAAAAACTGTACAGTGCAAAAAGTTTTGAGATAAAACACGGGCAAATGTTTTTCTAAAACCCCGTGGTTTATTTGTGTGTGGCATAGCATTCATATTTAATCAGGTATCATTTGTTTTCGGGTCATGTCCTCACGGGGTACGTTGTACTCAGCCCCTGTGCATTATTTCTAAAATGTGCAGGTTAGTGGCAGTGATGCGGATGCAGCGATGTCGAGGGCAGGATTATCCCAATAAGAACTTGATCCTGAGACATGCATCTTCATATGCATGTCTCCACTGCGTAACTCTCCGCTGCATGAAACTCTGAATCTATTTTCCTTCCCAGTTTGGAATAATTGTCTGAGAAACCAAACTCTTTGTTTATCGTTATCATTCGTACACTATGGCAACGAGGTTTGTTGCCTCGTTACAGACACCGTTATTTCAATTATGTATGTTGAACCGATTGGGCGTGAACCCTTGTTTCTGTTTGAATATCTCAATCTTCCGCTGTTTAAATCACCTAACCCACTGTAGCGAACAGGGGGCGTTACATATGTTTCTAAATATCTTATAAAAAAGAATAAAATTTCATTCATTTCTATTATTTATAAGATTAAAAGAAATGAATATATTTAACGACATAAAATATCTACTAAATTATTAAAAATAAAAATAATTCATAAATTCGTCAATTCGATATAACATAAAAATCAAAAGATTAAGATTGAAATTTTTTTAGTTTAAATATTTTTTTTGGCTCAATTGATCCTAATGAAATGGTTCACTATTTGATAAGGCAAGCCCGTTTAAAATCTCTAGTCACAACAAAAGTATATATTAGGGATGTGAAAAAATGTCGAAGTATTGAAATATTGTGCATACCGTATCGAAAAAATACCAAAATTATCGAATTTTTAGTATACCGTAATTTTCGGTACGAATTCTTGGTATACCGTAATTCTACACCCGTAAACCAAACCCACCCCCGCTCCCCAAAAAAAATCCAACATTTAGGAATCAGTCCTTCATTCCCCACCGTCTTATTCTTTGTGTTTGATTCTTCACAATCTCCAATCGTCGTAGATCTGTGTTTGCCGGCGTGAGCTCCACAATTTCCCCAACTGTGAGCTCTATTATTCCTGTTGCTACTCAATTGAAATCACCTAAAGAAAAACTACATCGTCAGCGACTCCCTTAGGTGCTACAAGCTCCTCCAAAATCCCTAACTCAGGCCATCACAATTGGGCTTCCTCCCACTTCTCCCTCGGCTACTTAATCGGTAACTTTCTCTCCCCCTCTTCTTCTATTGGGTAGTAGCATTGATGAATGATATTTGAAGTTTGAAGGGCTTTCAATCGACAGTTCTTTTTGCTTTTGTTGTATCCTTAGTAAAAGTTGAGTACGATGGAATCTGATGTTTGAAGTTTGAATGGCTTTCAATCGACAGTTCCTTTTGCTTTTGCTTTCAATTTGTCTGGTTATCTCGTCTTTTTTTTCAAATGTCACTGCTGGAACGTTATCATCAACTCCATTTTGTTTGATCTTGCACGATTTTTTCGTTTCCAGTTGGCCAAACATAATTTCTTCTAGTTCTACAGATGATTCAAATGTAGAATAAAATCATCTAATTAATAGTGAATTTACTCCCTCCCTCCTATTATTCTAAGAGGGTTCATTAAATTCTTCTTTTAATTAAACTCTGAACTGTTAAAGCTAGATTCTGTTTATGTAGTTTAGTATGATTAGAGCTAAAATCATGTATTTTGCTTTTGTTGTATCCCTCTTTTTCCATTAGTTTCATCTCATGTATTTAAAAACTATTTTATTCTTTCAGATGGAATCATAATCTTCTCATTCTCTACCACCAATTAAATCAGATACACCAAATATAGTTGGTTTTGAATGTCAAGAAGAAGTTGATAATGGTACTAGTAGAAAACAAACAAGAAAGAATTCTACTAAAAAACCTCCTCTAGCTCCCAAAACAAGAAGCCCATATTGGGACCACTGTGAAAAGAGTACAAGGAAGATGGCTGATGGGAGCATCCAACAAATAGGAATATGCAAGTTTTGCAAAGCTGAGATCCGAACAGTTAGTGGAAGTACTAGTGGGTTGAAGAATCACCTAGTGAGAAGGTGTAAGTTGAGTTCATTGTACGAAGTAAAGGAAGAAAAAGGTCAAAGTTTGTTGACTCAAGAGAATATGGGATATGAAAATAATTTGGTTGGTCATACTTTTAGTCAAAGAAGATGCGAGCAAAGGGCTATAGAGTATGTGATTACGGGAGAAGTATCATTTTGGACTATTGAAGAGAAGAGGTTTGTTCGTATGATGAATGAACTACAATCAAGATTTTGAGTTCCAGACTGAAAGAAAATTGCAGGTTTGGTTTTAGATTTATTTCCAGCTGAAAAAAGTAAGATAAAAGTGTGATGAGTAGCGTAGAGTAAGCATAACCTCTGATACTTGGACCTCTATTTAAAATATAAACTACATGGTTGTCACGACTCATTATTTAGATAGTGAATGGAATTTGCATATAAGGATAATTTGTTTCACAAAAATCATTAGTCATGCAGGAGAAGACATTGGTAAGATGATTGAAATTTGTTGTACTAACTAAATTTTCTAGTATATCTATAGTGCCTATGGATGTCAAAACTAGGTGGAATGCAACTTATAAGATGTTAGAAGTTGCATTGAAATATCAATGGATTTTTGAAAGAATGACAAATGAATGGCTCCCTTTTATTAAATATTTTGAAGAAAAGGATGTTGTTAAGGGTACCAAAGGGTTAGAGCCTCCAGTTTCACAAGATTGGGAGAATGCACAAGCATTTGTGCATTTTCTGAAGAAATTCTATTATGTCACTTTAGATTTAAGTGCATAAAAAACTCCCACATCCCAATTGATTTATCAATC
This sequence comes from Plectranthus barbatus, assembly GCA_026898455.1. NCBI lineage: Eukaryota > Viridiplantae > Streptophyta > Magnoliopsida > Lamiales > Lamiaceae > Plectranthus > Plectranthus barbatus. The sequence goes on along the minus strand of JAPKLW010001087.1, from coordinate 249,931 downwards.
AATGGTTTCCCTACAAATTGAGATTGAGAAAAAGAGGAATGATTATTCAGATTTATCTCTTAGAATGGTTGCAACTATGATGAAGGATGGGGAGATTGGAAAAAGATTAATCCTTTGATATTTATTGCCAACATCTTGTATCCTAGAAATAAGTTGCAGATGATCAAGGTTAGTTTCAAAAAATTAGAAAATTAGGTGGTGCTTCTGATGAAATCATTGACCAAGTCAAAAAGAATTTGAGTACTTTGTGGGTGGAATACAAGGGGGTAAGAATTTGAGTACTTTGTGGGTGGAATACAAGAGGGTTAATGACACCTTGATAAATGGAAGACAGTACATAAATGAAGAGTACACTTCAAGATCATACTAGCAGCAGTGGTCTATATGATAAGTTGTTCAATGAAGTTGAAGCACAAAATGAAGAAGAACAACTCCAAAAAATATCTAATGAAGTTGATATTTACCTGAGTGATGATATTGAAAAAAGATCCAATCCGACTTTCAATCTTTTGGAGTGGTGGAAAGGAAGTGAAACTAGGTATCAAATTCTTTCTTTGATTGCCAATGATATATTTGCAATCCCAAGCGCAACTGTTGCTAGTGAGTCTGCCTTTAACATGGGTAAAAGAATTGTCAATCCTTTTAGAACTAATTTGAGCCCGAAAATGGTGGAAGCATTAGTGTGTACTAATGATTGGCTCTAAGCAGAGGACTTCAACTTTTATAAGGATCCAAATGATTCTGAACTTGAACTCTATAAGAAAGTTGAAGAAGTTGAACAAAAGAGTAAAGGTTATTTATTTGATCAACCTATATTTAAGTAATAATTATTTATATGAATTTAACATGAAATATACTAATTATTTGTATTTTTATTTTTATAGGCAATATTTGTCAAGCCCTCTCTCCAGCTCCCGAGATATCTTTGTCGTCGGGATGAATATGTCACTTTTTCGAATAGTAAGTATTCTATATTTGATTAATTTATATCTAAGTAGTATTTATTTATAATAATTTAACGTGAAATATACTAATCATTTTTAATTTTATTTTTACAGATGCAATGTTTGTCAAGCTATCTCTCCATTTCCCCTAGTACTTTGTTCTCGGAATGAACATGTCAAGTTTTTGAATCTCTTGTTTAGACGATTTTAATATGTTTTTAATATTTGTTGTAACTTTGTTGTTGGAGTTGTGTTATCAGATTTTAATATTAATTACATTCCGACATTTCATTATTTTTTGTTGTGTTGAATGTGATTATTATTATTATTGAAATATTGATAAACAAAATTTTTAAGGTATGGAACGGTACTGTACGGTACGAAACAGTATGGTACGATATACCAAAAAAATGATACGGTATTAGTATGTAAATAATGTCATATCGAAAAAGGTGTACCGAAAAATTGGCACAGTAATGATATTATTTTTTTCATATCGTAAATTTCGGTAAGGTATATGGTATGATGAAAAAAAAACTCGGTATACTGTACCGAACTATCCCTAGTTTATATGTTCCAATTTCGAAGCTAATGAATGCAATAATTTTACCATAACTTTAACCTCCTCCAATTTTTCACCACTTGTCTTCATTCAATCTGAAACACCAAAACTCTAGTAACATAAAGCTTCTCTTCAGTTCCATGGCAACTTTCTACGGTGTATTTCCGCCGGACCTGCTCCCATTGTCCCTGCTCTACCACCGTCGGCGCTAGAAAGAAATGAAGCTAATAGATATTTGTCGCCATCGTTCCTAAATCACATTTAACTCACCATTTCCGCCTCCAAATAATCATTCTCCTGTTAATGCATTTACTAAATATGACTTTCTAATAACTAATACTAGGGGTGAGCAAAACTGAATCGAAAACTACAAATCAAACCGAACCATTGGATTTCGGGCGGTTTGGGTTGGTTTGAAAACATATGCGGTTTATGTTTGGGTTGAATTTTATAAAAATTTTGGGTTATTGGTTTGGTTCGGTTTGGGTGTAGTTTTAACCGAACCAAAATTTATATTCATATGTAATTTTTTAACATTTTGTATCTATTTATATTATTATATATTCTATATAAAATATAAGGTTTATTTTCTATAAATTACAAAATATAAACGTAACAAACCAAACCCTATTATGTTTCCCTAACTGTATTCGCATGTTTACGGCTTCACGCTGCTCCTCTCCTTGGCGATGTGGATTTTGATTGAATCATGTTTCATACTTTTATTTGCTAAACTTATGTTTATGTATTAGATTTGTGGATTATTGTAACATCCCACCTCTCGGGTCCGGCGATGTCAGGGTCTGCAGTCCGATGCACCCCAACCCACTCAGGTTAAACCACGTGAGCCCTGCGCACACAGCGACTTACGGTTCGCCAGTCCCATCCGCAGATGCAAACTGGAGGGTTGTTGCCAAGGGGGATCGAACACCCGCCCTCAACCTTTAACACCAAACCTTAAAGGTAAGATGTCACCACTTGAGCGTAACGCCCCCAACTGACCTTCCCGATTTGGGGTCGCGTTACATTGATGTTCTAATATATGCATGTATATAATTGCATCAAAATATAATTTCCCATCTCTTAATATATATAAAAATACTAATATATATAAATATACATGTATATATATTCCAACAAAATTCCATATAAGCCTATATACTTCCAATATAATCCATGAATTATTCTACCACAATTACATACTCCTTTCCATTTCATGAATTTCATATAATTGATGAATTCACCTTCCTCATTAATCTCATCAAATAAACCATGATCATTCTTCCATTTATACAATTCCATTCCAAACTTAATAAGGATATTCAAATCCTTAAATTTTGAACTCATGAAATAAATACACCAAAATTGGGAATAGTTCACTTCATTAAACTTGAATAATTATACACGGGGCATTACAATTATGGATTTTTATTTTTATTACATTTTTGGATTGTGATTTTTTTTTTGCATTAAGTTGTGTTAATTTAGCAAATTTATAAAAAAAATTCTAAGAATTTTCGGTTAAAACCGAAACCGAACCTAAACTGATGATTCGGTTTGGTTTTAATATTTTCACTCGGGACGGTTTGGGTTGAGTTTTTGGAAATTTGCGGGTTCATGATTTTATGGGTTCAGTGCGGTTTTCAATCCGAACCGCCCGTTGCTCACCCTGCACACTTTATTTTGGTGATGGTAGCAAGTACGTTTCTTTTGATAAGCTGTCTATCTGTATTTATGGGCATGAGGGTGGAATGCCCATCTTGGTGGATACCAATCTTGAAATTCTTTGCTATCAATAGGAGTCTTTTATGATTACCTATGGAAAATACTATTAGGAGGAATTAATGTATATGTCTTTTGGGAAATGTAGGGGTGTAATCTTAAGTTTGACTCGTTTAGTTTCGAGTCGAGCTTTTTTATTGAATATTTTGTAATATTAATGTTTTCATAATTAAGGGTAATATTACTACAAAAGGTAAATTTGAGTTATTAATATAGACAAAATATGAGTTATTAATATAGACAAAAGGTAAAAATAAAATTTAAAATATATATTTTCCACCCATATTATTTTTCCCTTCTTTATATCAATAGAAAAATTGATTAATCGTCTTTATAATAGATATCCATTTAAGGTTATTATTACTCTATTCTTTTGTAAAACGTACGGAAAACAAATATACTACACTACGTGCATAATAAGGAGAAAATAATCACTTTTGATTTAATTATTATTTTAATGTATAATAGATTAATTTTCATGAATTATTAAAGTCTCGACTTATAAAAACTTTTTCGAGTTTGTCTATTGAGGCTCATTTATGAAATGAACTAAATTTGAGCTATATAAAACTAGTATTCGATTCGTGAACTCGTAGACAAACTTGTGATATGAAATGAATATGAACTATAAAATTATTAATTTTATAATATTAATATTTTCATAATTAAGAGTAATAGGTATGATAATTAATTAAGAGTAACAGATGTAAGAAAATTTTGAATTTGAATCTGAGTTTGAATATAAATTTATTTTTGAATAAAAAAAACTTCTTTCGAAAAATTGGTAATATTTTAAATATAATCCAAATTAAAAAAAAAAACTCATTTACGCTAGATTAAGTTCGTTAACTTTAAAGTATTCGATAAAAAAGTTCGAAACTTGATTCAATAATAAACGAATAAAACTCGAACAAGACACAACTTGATTCAATTCAATCACTGTTGGTCCCGATTTTTCAGAGTAATTGTAAGTTGCATAGCGAAAATAATTGCTTTACGGTAAGCTTGCACTTGTCCAAACTGATGGTGAAGTGTCAGTTTGGTTTGTCAAATCTTAATTAGGTTCTTAAGTCCAAGTATGCTTAATGTCAGTTTCAGTTTATACACTTCAACACTTGAGTGTTGAGTTTCAAATTGAGTAAGCTGACAAAATAAAATAAGGTTATAGTGGTTCGGACTCTAAAGGTCCTACATCCACTTGTCAGACTTGAAGTCTGGAAATCCACTAAGATTAGGATTACATAGGTGCTCCTACGATTTATCGCTTATCGGTGAATGCCTCGTCCACCAATCTACAAGCTCACTCGTCTGGTTCTTGTTCGTCCTTCTCTTTGCAATTTATTGGAGTGTGGGCACACCACGCAGTCTCCTCGTCGCCAGAATGGGGTGTTTAGAGTTTCCCCGAAACTATCAGCTTGGCGGCAATTAAGCCCGCAAGAGTCAAAGCACAGAGCGTACTTGACTGTTGCAATCTTTCTTGAAGAGAAAGATTACCAAGATAACTCAAGAACTCGGAAGTTCTGAGTCTCGTGCTCACTAGAGTGACACACAAAAAAAGCTTTAACAGCCTCTAACTTTGAGTTGATAAAATGACAGAGTTTCAGCAAGCTCGCAAGAGATAAAAGAGGTTAGATAACCTTCTTCTGTTGCATTCATCTGCTATTTTTAGGTGAGGGAGTCAAAGGTTTAAATCCATACATCCGTTAGAGACAAATTGAATCTTGTCCAATCGAAAGTCTCTGTTGACTGCTGCAATAGGCGGGTAGGTGGTGCTTTTTTAGAGATCCTGCACCTGCTCCCCTTTTTCTGACATGGACAACGATTGTTCACCTTTTCGTCAGAACGACAGTCTGTCAGTCTGAGGAATATTGGACTGATAGTTTCAAGGTATCAAGACTGGAGTCTTGGGCTTGCAGATTTTAAGGAATCTCCAATCCTTAAAGTTTGTACTTGTCAGTACGTTCCTTAGAGGATTCTCTTTGTCTCTGTGCGTTGGGACTTGAACTTAGAAATTCATGTTAATGTCGTCATACTTACAAGTCCATGCTGGTGACATCATCAATCAGTATACGCTTGGTCCCATACTGATAAGCTTGGTATTCGAACTTTTGAGTTACGAACTGGTCAGTTCCATACTTGGTGTAAACCTAAATTAACTTGTCAGTTTCAGACTTATGTATACCAGACTTGTAAATTCGGTTGGTATGTTAAGTCTTGCACCTCTAGACTGATTCACCAGTCTAGTTTTCTGATCAGCTCCAACTTACAACTCCATAAGAAATCTATACAGGAATTTACATTTTAGACCATACTGAAACTAATCTAGAGAAATACTTGATTAAATCTAAATATCAACTTTGAACTACCAAAGCCAAACATAAATAAAAAATAAAGTTCTAACACATTTCCTTACAGTTACATCCCTACAACTTTCCAGCATTGATTTGGATCAACTCATTCCAATCACAACACCTCCAAAAACTTTTAAATATTAAATTCGAGAATTTTTTTTTCAGGTGAATTAATGATTTACCTTTCATAATTTCTTAAAGAGTCAATTTTGAGGGACTAGACTTGTAGAAATATTTCCGTTAGGTCAATTGATTAACATCGACAAGGGTTGACGTTGATTCAACTCAAAAATCTTTTGCAAATTTTGTTAAGAATTTCTCACAAATTTTCAAAAAGGTCAAAAGATGAATCAAATTATTTTGAGTAAACAAGGCTGAGAATCGACTCGTTTTTTTAAATAACACTGAATATAGGAATTCCCGTGATTCTTTAAACCACTATATAAAAATCGATCGATATCAAGGGTTTTGATTTTTATAAATCTCTTTATATAGTTAATTAATCAATCCTCAGTCAATATTGATTGGAATCGATCCTATTAAAATATTTTCAAACTCAAATTCTTTTTTTTAAATCCTACATAAAACTAGCTAGTTTTATAAGATTTGTTGGGTTTTTGTAAACACCATTAATTTCCACCACAATTAATATTAACCAGACCACATCAAATGTTTTGCCAAATTAATCAAATTAGTTTGGTTATGCATAAACCAAACTATCGCCAAACGATTCCCCTAGCTACTTTGATTTATTAATTAAAGGATAGAAACAAATTATTACTTCGTTATGATAGGGACTGATGAACTAGATTCATATATTTATATATTTTTTTGGAGTAATCTAGTCGTTATATTATTTCTCATTTTGTTTCCTTGTAAATGTGATTTTTCAGGGGAAAAAAATCAATTATTATGCTAATTAAATGCAAACGGTAGATGGGATTGGAGTGCGTCCTTCAGTAATTTTGTTGCAATATTTTATTAAAAAAAATGAATTCATAAAAGATAAAAATAATTTTTCTAAACCTAACATATCTAATAATTAAACACGTCTAACATACAAAGAAAAAGAAAAAACATTGTGAATTAGTTTTAACCTGAACCAATGCGTTTTTTTATGAAGGATAGTGTTATGAATTGCAAGCATAATAAATCTTGATAATTATCACACAAAAGAACAAGCTCAAGCAACGTGATTCGTCAATAAAGCCTACGTCCACGGAGGGTGATAAAAGAGTTTTATTGATGAAGATGTGGTTAGCTCTGTAACACTTCTTTCAGTAAAACACGACTTTAGACTTGGCTGAGAAAAATAAACTAACTCCCCAACAAACTTCTACCAAAATTCAGCAAGCTGCATTCACTCCTTCTCCAACAGATAGTGTATATAGATTATTGTGATAATATATATATATATATATATATATATATATATATGTTTAGAGAAATTATATTTATTTTTTAATAATTAACATTTTTTTATAAGCGTTCAATTAATTAGCAGTTGAGATTCATTCCTATTTGGTATAGATTTAATTTTAGCAGAGGATCCAAATTAACTTTATATGTATACTATTAAACAAAAAACTAAGAGACACATCATCATATTTAACTTGAAAGTTGAAAAAACTTATGAAGTAACATATGATGCATGCAATAGATGACTATTGAGAATTAAAGTATATCAGAAATCTGGTAATTTGACAACTTCTGATATTGGCATGTCATCACCTCTAAATAATCTCTCTCTCTAAAAACATGCGTTGATCGGTTTCAACTACTCAAAACCTAATAACCTCCATGAACAATCATACATGTGACTAGCTAATTTAACACTCACTACAGTCTACATATATAATATAATCAATCAAAAACTTGTTATGCACAAGTGAGTAATTTCTTGTTGAAAATAAGTTGAATTAGAGGAGCTTGCACGACAACCTAATTATGAAGTAGACAATTTAAGTAAATAGTTATGAAACCTTATTAATATTAATAACGTCTTAAATTGAGAATAAAAAATATATAATCTAATTGTTTAGCTACCTTGTCTATATATCTAGAACCAGCTAAATTATAGCACAATTAATTAAACAATCTTTTAATTAGATTTCTTGCACTCCAAAAGATTCTTCGCCTTTGCATGCGGCCACCTATAAATACGTACACTCACTCTAGTGTGATTCTGTGTCTCTTTCTTCCTCTTCTACTGACCTCCATTTTCATTTACACACACACACACAAACTCAAACTCAAACTCAAAATGGAGTCGTTTTCATTGCTGTATCCAGAAATCTTGCTAGCAATCCTCTGTTTCTTCGTTGCTTGGTGTTTCACCGGCATCAATGGCTTGCCGTGGAACTGGCCGCTGCTTGGGATGCTTCCCAGCCTTCTCTGCCACATCCACCGCATGCACGACCGCTGCCTCGACGTCCTCAGCATCGTCGGAGGGACTTTCCACTTCAAAGGCCCCTGGTTCTGCCACATGGACACCGTCCTCACGGCGGATCCCGACGACATCCACTTCATCATGAGTTCCAACTTCACCAATTTTCCTAAAGGAGTTGAGTTCAAGAAGATCTTTGATGTTTTGGGAGATGGGATTTTCAACTCCGACGCCGAGCCGTGGATGGATCAGAGGAAACGGGCGAGGTTCCTCATCAACCACGACCGGTTTAAGAAGTTCTTGATCAAGACTACCTCGGAGAAGATCCAGCACGGTCTGATTCCGGTTCTGGAACACGTCTCCGGTCGGGGTTTGGTGGTCGATTTGCAGGATGTGTTTCAGCGGTACACGTTTGATTCCACTTGTATTTTAGTGACCGGGTTTGACCCAGGTTGCTTGTCGACCGGGTTGCCGGATGTCCCATTTTCGCGGGCGATGGATGAGGTGGAGGAGGCGATATTCATGCGCCACTGCTTGCCGGAAACCTTCTGGAAGCTCGAGAGGTTCCTCGGAATCGGGCACGAAAGGCAGTTGGCGCGAGCTTGGAATGTTCTAGACAATGTCATCAACAATTACGTGTCTATGAAACGCGAACAGTTGGTTTCCAAGTCCGTCAACGACGAGGATGCCGGGCTCGACTTGCTGACGTCGTACATCCAAGAAGAGGCGGCGGAGGGCGGCGGCAGAGGCGGCGACAAGTTCTTGAGGGACACGATCTTGAACTTCATGATCGCTGGCCGCGACACGACGAGCTCGGCGCTGACGTGGTTCACGTGGCTCGTCGCCACGCATCCGGACGTCGAGAGTAAGATACGCGAAGAGCTGGACAGCGTGGCTGCCGCCGCCGGAGACAACCCGAAGAAATGGAGGTTGTTTGCGGCGGAGGAGGTGAAGGACCTAGTGTACTTGCACGGCGCGCTGTGCGAGGCACTTCGGCTCTACCCACCGGTGCCGTTTCAGCACAAGGCGCCGGTGGAGGCGGTGGTGCTGCCGAGCGGGCAGCGCGTGGACCCGAAGATGAGGGTGATGTTTTCACTGTATGCGATGGGGAGACTGGAGAGCATTTGGGGGGAGGATGCGAAGGAGTTCAAGCCAGAGCGGTGGATATCGGAGAGGCAGCGGACGCGGTACGAGCCGTCGTATAAGTTCTTGGCGTTCAACGCCGGTCCGAGGACCTGCCTAGGGAAGGAGGTGGCGTTCACGCAGCTGAAAAGTGTGGCTGCAGCCATGATCCATAACTATGAGATCGAGATGGTGAAGGGCCACATTGTTAGCCCTAACATGTCGGTCATTCTCTACATGAATCATGGGTTGAAGGTTAGGGTTAGCAAGAGGTGGGCTTGAGATCATATAAAAATACATATATATACGTATACATATACATACATGCATAGTGAATTAGTGATCATGGTGAACATTCATAATTATATTGTGAGCATATCATCTCATCTCGTGTTATTTGGATTTGATTGATAATCGATCGTGTGATAAATGTATGTATGGATTTGTGATCGTCATGTTTAGATGAATATTATTGTTCATGCATGCTTGGCATTTATCAAATGTTATTGAATAAAAACTTATGTCATTGAAAGAATTATTTTACTTCAATACTTTTAACTATATATATGAATAATGTATGCATGATTATATGGTTTGTTGCGTTATGGTTGAACTAAGTGTAATTCAACGTTCCTCAAACTTTAGATGATTTAAACATGATTTGACTTTATCCATTGTGGAACTAATCATAGCATCCACTAGGGGGCATGCTTTTGGAGCTAGGTAAATATTAAGAGTCAAAACCTTAAATAACCACTTTTACTATATAAAAACCTTAAATAGCCACTTTTATATATTCATTCAAAGAATAGCCATATTCCTAAAATATCCCCAATTTTTATATATAAATCCCAAAATTCTTAAATATCAACTTTAAATTCATTTGTGATTGCAAATATTCAAATTTAAAATCAATAAGGTTTTCAAATCAATTTTTTTCAAAATTTTTATTTTTTTAATATAAAAAAAAACTTCAATAGATCGCAAATGAAATAAACTCAAATTACAAAAATCGCCAAAATAAGTCGATAACAGTTACATTTAATTTTTTAAATTAATCTAATTTAATTTTATAATTATTTATAAAATGTTAGCATAACACAAATTCTATATATATATATATATATATATATATATATATATTTAAATGAAGTACTGATTTATTTTAAATCTTATTTAATTATATATATATTTGTTTCTAAAACTTTCAATTAGAAATCGTAAAACACAAAAATTATTTCATTTAATTTTTATTTATTGTTACAAATTAAATAGTCGAAGTATTTTTTTTAGCAATTATTCTCAGCAATAATGAAAATAACATTGATTTAATTATTGGTAAAATTATAAATCCTATCAATAATAGGGATATTTATGTCCATTCATTTTAATTTGGTCATTTTTTGAATGAATATATAATAATGGCTATTTAAGGTTTTTGTATAGTAAAAATGGCTAGTTTGATATATTTCCTCAAATTAATGTGGAGGAGAGAGAAGTTAGTATAATAGTTTAAGAAAATTTGAAATAGATATAATATGGCACATAATTTTGTTTAATCGATATTTTCTCCGGGTTGCTAACTCAATGGTAAAGTACTCAGCTTTTACATTCTGATTAATTAGTTGATAATATTAGTATTAATTGGGGGTGTTCACCCCTCCTCTAATTAAAGATGAATCAAATCAGCTCGCAAACTATTTGGAATCGATTTAAAAAAAATTCAAAATAGACTCGATAGTCGATACTAATTGAGTTGAGCTTGAGCTATATATTCCAATATATCGAGATCGGACTTCATAATACTTAATTCGATAAGCTCACGAGCCTTATCGTGCTCAAGCTTAAATTTAGCCCGAGTAAAGTTTGGGTTCAAACTAATCACACAAGACTTATGGAACTTAATATAATTTAGATTTTCCTTCCTAATTAAATTTATTATTTAAACAATCGAGCTTAATTGAGTCTAGTTTGACGAGTTTGACACCAAGTCGAACTCAAGCTCAAATTTAAAAATTTTCAAACCGAGCTTGAGCCTGACAATGGTGATCACCCCTATACATGTGGAGGTAGTAAGATAATAGATGGAGGTAGTAAGATAATAGATGATATGTAGTGTCAGTGATGCTCTTAGGACTAAAGAGTATTAATAACTTTTTTGCTTTATATTTTTGCTAAATATTATTTTATTAAATCATATATAATATTTTCTTTGATTCATAAATGACATTTCTCAATATATAAATTTCTTGTTCAAAAATATATTAGATATTAAAAATTTATTGCATTCGTGCAAGTTTTAATCCTGACCTGCACATTGTTAGTCATACAATTAAAAAAGCGAATATATTTTTAAAGTGATATAGGATTATTTTAATTTCTTAAAACTCAAATGATTGACACGTGTATACATTTGATAATGAACTTGAACTTGCTGATATCATAGTAAAACGTTGTATATTAAGACTTTTATCATGCAAGACTTTTTCACTAACATTTCACTAATTATAAAATAGTAAGGTTGGCACAATTTGGTCGGTCAAATTAAATTAATTTGATAGAATTGGCTAATTTGAAATAAGTGTTTGATCTATCGGTTTAAAAAATTCCAAACTAAATTATATTAGTTTGGTCAATAATTTGAAGTGTGAAATTGATCCCCTGGCCAACATCAAATTTTTTCCTTTTAATAAAGGTTAAAATATAAATTATATTCTTTTTTTAATAGAATATATGTATTAAACTCATACACCTAGATGTTCCCGGGGAAGCTCGAATTTGTGATCTCTTAGTCCAGATAAAGTACTTTAATCACTACACTCCGAACGAGAGGACAAATTATATTTTCATATATGTTCATTGTTTATATTATTCGAATTGCACCACTATAATTAATTTTTTTTTTGCTACGACGATCTCATTTATTTCCTACTACTACTCTCCAATTTATAATTAATGACATGAAGAGTATATGCATTTTAGTTTCATTGTTATATTATTCATTGAATCAATATTTGAATTGAATAAAACAATATCTTTATTTCATTATTTGCACTACTTATTGGAATTTTTTTTTTCAAACGGTTAAATTCGATCGTATCAAACTACTTTAATATGATTTGGAATATTTTGTTTGGAAATGATATTTGACTGATTTGATTTGTAAGATTTTAAATAGTATTTATTAATTTGATCAAAACGTAATCTTTTCAATGAGTAAAACTGAACTATAGGATACGTCGTTCCCATAAAAGGATCTCTTCTCTTCCGATGGGCCATATGTCACATTGAATAATAAAGGACCTCCACAACATTGTTTCAATAACAAACAAATAATGTATATTGAGTGTTTATTATGCATATAGTATTACTATAATCATTTACTTATGTAACACAATTTAATGTGCAAATCTCATAATTAATGAGTTGGAGATCCAATTTTCAAATTAGCTAATTAATGTTGCTAGTTGATTGTGCTTAATTTATAGTAAAATTTAACTTTCTTCAAAAAAAAATAAAAAATTGTTTAATTAAAATCGTTCTTTCACTCTAGAACCGTATTTGCAATTACAACAAATTTGCCTTATTATGAGAGAAAGATAAAAATAAATCAACCATTAAGTCTTATTCATAATAGCCAAAGAATTATAGTTACATGAATCAATATAAATTAAAAACTCAAGTCTAATTCTAAAATTAATTTTTATCCAGCTCACTTCCATAACCTATTAAAAATAGAGCTAATCTATATATATATATAGAGGAGGGATCATGTAAAAAAAAATTCCCTTGTGAGAAAAAAGAATAAATCGTGTCCACCAGATCTAAAAAAATCAATGGTTGGTATTGAATCAAGCAACAACTAAAACTCAATCAAGCAACAAAATAATCAAGCAACAACTAAAGCACAATCAAGCAATATTGCAATCAAGCAACAACCTGAATACAATCAAGCAATGTCGTAAATACAATCAAGCATCTTTCTCACTTTCTCACGTTAAGAGTTTTCTCACTGGATCCGCTCCCTATATATATATATACTAAAAGATAAACCCCACCCAAAAATTTTTTCCCCCAAAAACGAGTTTCCAAAAATAGACACGAAGCATATTAAGTACAGTAAATATCAATTTTGGTAAGTTGATAATCAATATTTTTCATGTTTAATTATAATAATAAATTTCTCAATTTAATATATAATCGAAGAATTCAAATCCAATAGTTATAATTAATGATGCATGTTCGATTAATATGCTATTATATTATAATTAAATATTAAATAAGATATTTGTTATTAAGAAAAATTAGATATTCTATATCAACATTTTTCCACGATAAAAATTTCAAAACAATTATACACTATACAAAAATAAATTATTAAATTTAACAATAAAAAATAAAATAATATAAACCATACACTCACGAAAAATTGCAATATTTTACATATTTATCAATTTTTTTAAAAAATTTAATTCTTTTAATATTAAAAAATCTATACAATTAACCCTAATTCTACCCACAAAGACCCAGTCCTAACTCGACAGTCGAAACAATCAAAAAAACAATCCATCATTGTCGAAGCAGACTCAGCCCACCGCCCAACCCTGCGCCGTCGCCGGTCAGGCCAGCACGCCGTTAGGTTTTTTTTTTTCCTTAAGTTTTCGGCCTCCCATTCCCTCACAATTCCCTACCCCTGCTTCTCAACCCACCTCCGTTGCCCAGCCAACGACCCTGCCCTGCTGCACCGCTGCTGCTGCTGCCTTGTTAGTTTTTAATTTTTTGCTTCAAGATTCATGTCATAGTATCCCCTCTTATATTGTTGCTGCCTTGTTAGTTTAACTTTTTTATTCAAGATTCATGCCTCTGTGTCATATTTTCCCTCCTTTATTTTTTCTATTGCTTATGATGAGTGAAAACTGCGGCTGGTTAACTCATATTTAGTTAGTTTATTAGGATTAAGTTTTAATCTTATGCTCCAACTGCTTCTCCAACAGCTAGTATCAAATTATTTGTTTAATGACATGATATGTATAATTTTTAAACTTTGAAGATATTTCAAATGATGAATTTCCATCTTAAGTTGTATTTCAATCTTAATTGGGGTTGTTGTGTTTTTCAATATGGCATCCTCAGAGGATTTAGAGTTTGATGAACTATTGGATATACCATTTAAATATTCTCATCAAATTCGTGACTTGATAGTAAATGGAGGCGTAATGTAAGTAGCACCACGTCCCACTACTCGTATCCACTTATTCATCTTTTATGCACTGCAGTTGGCTTGCCGCTGTCATCTATTGACCGGACAGGGACATGGATGAAGTCATTTTAGGCATGCCCGGGCCGTGGGCTGATAATAATTATGAAGCAGCTGATATATATACTACAAAAATCGGAGGAGTTCCGGTATGTAACTTGATGTTGATTGAGGATCATGTATTTTACTTCGAGAATGTGCTGCTTCCTGAATTTTGCTTTACCATATTTGATTATCTGTTGATCAGGATTGGCCCATCCCACTTGCTGATGAGAAGCCGGATCAGCTAGAGTGCAGTGGATGTCGAAGCCATCTTTCTCTCCTTGCACAGGTTTAGATTACGATTCCTTGGTGTTTCCATCTGTCAGATGTGTGAATGCTAAACTTACTTCTGCTGTGCCTTTTGGTTTATATTTCCAGGTTTATGCTCCGGTTTCAAGTAAATCTTTGTCAATAGATGAGCGAGTGATCTATGTTTTTGGCTGTATGGTTCTAAATTGTGAGAGCCCCATGTAAGGTCCTTCTCCTAACTTCTTGTGAAACTATGATGCGGTTTTTAGATTGCTACTTGATGGTACTTGTTTTTATCTGTTGCAGTTGGCGAGCACTTCGTGTACAGAAAGTTTTAATCAACAAATCTGTGGAATCTCCTGAACCTTCTCCTTCTAGTTCCAAGAAAAATTGGCTGGAGGACCTATGTTCATTTGACAATGAAGAAGAGGATGATGACATAGATCTGGAGGAGTTGGGTAGGGCACTTTCTGAAGCTAGTTTAACTTCACGGCAAAATAATGTCAACAAGTCCATTAAAAAGTCTCCGCCCAGTGGTCGATCGATTAGGTCTACTGATGGTAGTTTTCAAGGTGTGTTTCATAGTTTTGTTTGAGCATTTACTTTGTTCAGAAGCTTCAACTCCATTTAACTCTATTTTTTGTGTGCCCAATATGATTCCCTTTGATTCCATAATATTGATGGTTATGACTTGAAGCAAAACTTTATGTCATGTGGAAATAAACTTTTAAGAATAGAAGAATAGAATCACCATAATGAGTCCATTTAGGGTGCATTTACTTTGAGATAACTTGGATTTACAATATATAAGATTTGATAAGATGGAGTATTTAAATGATTTCATGATTCAACATGCTCAAAACACTTCAATCAACCACAGTATGGAATGGATTAGTCTATGGCCTAGTTTTTTACGCTTTTTAAGTAATGTTGGGTCCTTTGAAGCATCCAAACAAAAGTCTTTTCACTCGATAAAAATGCTGGCGTAATATGTATGACTTGTCACAAAGTCTCATGTGTTTGGATCCAGTTTGAAGTCATGGGTAAAGGTTAGGCCATAAGGTGATATTTACCTTTATTTCTATACATCTTTTTCTCACCCGTAGTAAACATATCCTTCGAAGATGTCTACTTTTCTGAATGGGGTTGGATTACAATTAGATGGTAATTTATATTTATCAATCTAGTGTTTACTATGAAGGATAAAAAAGGAGATGGATACTTGTTTGAATCTAGAGGGATTTATATCATCAAAGTTATCCTAATTTAATTTCAATCTCAGATGTCAAGATATCCCAAGCTTTTCAATCCATCAGTATAAATTGTAGATTAGCCTTTACTATTTAGTTTTGTAAGCTTATATCATGATATTGCTAAAATAGAGTTCTATTTTTTTATGATGCATTTGTTGTAGTAAAGTTGTTAGCATAGATATAAACTATGTTAGCTAACATTTTCCACCTCCGAATTTACTCTCTGTATGTCTGTGTTGTTTCATTCCAGTTTTGCCGTGCTTTTACATACACACTCAAGAAGAGAAGCTACTGAAAAAAGCTACACCCGAAAGTTCTGAGCTCCAAATCACAACCATCAAAGAGTATGAGAAAGATCATGAAGATGATTCTAATGGAGAATTGTATGAAGAAGAGAAATATGAATATGATAGCACATTACATGCAGATAGAACTTACCTTAAGTTCAAGAAACGAATGGATGCCTACCCGGAGCAGTGCTTCAGGTGAAAGCTTTTATTCTATGGCTATGTGTAGCTGTCGCACTCTGTTTCATAACTTCATCCTTTTCTTGAATCTCATCTCTCTGCATTAGGTACTCGTATGGTGGAAAACCCTTACTGGCTTCTGCAAAGACATCGAGTCCCGGGTCCTGCAACCTCTGTGGTGGGGCAAGGCAGTTCGAAATGCAGCTGATGCCTACGCTCATATACTTCTTGCAGGAAGGAGCTGATGATCAGCAGAGGATGTCATTAGAAAAACTTGATTGGGAAACTATGCTCATCTACACTTGTTCCACGGTAAGTAGCTGTAATTGTGTATTGGTTGTCGTTGAAAGCCAATCATCAATCAATCTGTTCTGTTTGATTCATTTCTAGTTTCTGTAAAATCTTTAACTAGTACAAGTTCTCTTTCAGAACTGTACAGGCGCCACATTTCGGGTAAAATCCGGTGACGACGACTGGATTGTAGCTGAGGAGACAGTTATATTCCAGCATTGAGTAAATTATAAGCTTGTGGGATTGAAGGTGACATACATCTACCATTTCTTGTGGATTTTTTTATTTTATTTTATTTTTTTATATATATATGGTTTGAGTTGCAGTTTTGCACAATGTTGAATTTTCTTTTCTTGCTTCGCATCAAGAGCTAATAGCAATCTTACAATTTTTTTTTCTCCTAAATGGGATCACTGGTGAAAACCTCTTGTCTGTCATGACTTCGAAATACTACATTATAGAGTAACATAATATTCCATGGAGCTAAAGTTTGGCCGTCTTAGACCGGTATAATCTAAAAAATTTGTGGTAAAATATATTTACAACACCATTAAGTTACATCACAGTATCACTGTATGGCCAATGAAAATTCTATACCGTAAATAATCACAATACATACAATGTGTGACAGTAAAACTACTTTAAGCTGAAGCCTTGGAAGGCAAGAGTCGTCCATGAAACTCTGCAACAGTTAGTTTTCTCACTTCCATCTTTTAGAGTTCTTCACTACTTTGGATTTCTGCTTAGCAGCTTGAAACGCATTCATCTTCTGTTTCTTCCTTGCTTCTCTCTCCGCCTACCCGGAATAAATGTCAGAATGTGATAGATAATTTTGATTTCATAAAGATAGATGATTCAAGAATGAGTTCACCTTTGTCATCTTGGATTTGGATTTTGCTGTTGGAGACTTGTCCTCTAGCTCTGCCTCGCGTTCGAGCTCCCGTTCTCTTGCTTCGAGGTTCTTCTCCAGATAATACTGTAGCAATTCCATGTTGATCAAAGCTCAATATTTGATGGATGAGGGATTGCCAAAAAACGAAACCAAGAAAAGAAGAAGCAGGGTGTTTATTACATTGTAGTCTCCTGCGTAGTCTTGTAGAGTCCCGTCTTTTACTTCCAACACGCGATTAACGATTTGTCGGATGAAGTATCGGTCGTGAGAAACTGTAATAACAGTCCCTCCATACTCATTGATTGCCTCCTGATAACAAATATGAAAATTCAATATCGTCCACACATTTATTCCTCACTGAATGGGAAATTTAGAAATCATACCTCGAGCATCTCTTTAGTAGGTATGTCCAAATGATTAGTAGGCTCATCCAAAACAAGAAGTGTTGAAGGTTTCACCATAAACTTGCAGAAGGCCAGCCGAGCCTGTCGAAATCCATGAACAGAGCAGCAAATCACTTCTGTATTAGTAGAATATTGTGATCTAAAAATACAAATCTATGTATAGAGAGAGCTTCTAGACAGTATTAGTGAATGCATGAGAACAAGAAACAAATCTAGAATTTGAAGACTTTGATGGTTGATATCAAAAAAAGTACTAAACATGCATTTTGTTGGAACTGAAACCCAAAAATAAGCATTTAGTTTGGACCAAGGAAGCAATTTTTTAACTAACAAACAGAAGCAATCTTTACACATTGTTTGGTTTCTGTGTGATATATATATATATATATATATCAGCGTGTGTACCACTTTACCTTCTCACCACCACTTAGAAAGGAAACCTTCCGGTGAAGCATATCAGCCTTGAAGTTACAACGGCCTAGGAGACCCTTTATGTCATCGAGTCTCCAGTCTTCTGCAACTTCAGCAACAGTTTCTATTACTGTTTTGTCTAGATCAAGTGCCTCTGCCTGAAACAAGGAGGATACGAACGCCTTCAATCATGCTAAGAAACAAAAACAAGTGAAGAGACTATGAGCCCTTTTCAGAAGGACACCATAAATAGCAAAAAACATGCCTGATTCTGTTCAAAATAGTTCGGTAAGACATTGTGCTCCCCAAGCAAGATTTCACCTTTGTCTGGCTTTACCATCCCCATTATCAGTTTCAGCAATGTGCTTTTCCCACACCCGTTCGGGCCAAGAATCGCTATTTTCTCTCCCCTTTCGACTGTCAAATTTGCTTTCTTGAACAGGACCTGGAAACAAAACAACGAAAACAAATGGTGCAAATAGATGATGGAAGGAACAAGGGTGCATTAATCAACCGCATATACTTGTTTCGAGAAAGAAGGCCAAGACCAATATCTTGATAAACCAAAGAACATTTTAGTTACAGGACAAATTACCTTGCCCTCATAACTGAAGTCCAGGTTATTTATTTTCACAACAGATCGGCCACTTCTTCCCCGCTCTGGAAACCTGATTTTCATCTGCTTTCTAATGAAAGGTTTCTCAACTTGTTCCTCA
The DNA here is from genome assembly GCA_026898455.1 of Plectranthus barbatus. Taxonomy (NCBI): domain Eukaryota; kingdom Viridiplantae; phylum Streptophyta; class Magnoliopsida; order Lamiales; family Lamiaceae; genus Plectranthus; species Plectranthus barbatus. The sequence goes on along the minus strand of JAPKLW010001087.1, from coordinate 230,802 downwards.
TCCTGTAGTTTTTCGAGCTTCTGTTGCCACCAAGATTTGAAAAACATGAACATAATGACAAAAATGAACTAAAATACAAAATCCTTACTTTAAATATGTAATGAAAGTGCAAATTCATGTCGTTTAGAACTTTAAGCTTCATTGGAAGTGGACTAAAGCATCTGAAAAATTACTATTGATAGATCAATATAGACCTTTTCAGCAGTAGAAGCGCGACCAGCATTTGCTCCAGCACTTAATCGGCTAATAAGGTCTTTAGTGTGTTCGATCTCCTTCTGCTGCTTTTCCCACGCAGCAAACTGTGCTTCAACCCACGCTGCCTTTGCAATCACATAATCAGAATAATTGCCTTGGTATGTTTTTGAAATACCCATCTCTGTTTCAACTATTTTAGTACACAACTGATCAAGGAAAGCCCTATCGTGGGATATGATCACCATAGGTATATCTTGCCTCTTCAGGTAACCCTCAAGCCACTCGATTGTATCAAGATCGAGGTGATTTGTAGGTTCATCCAAAAGCAACAGGTCAGGATCCTGCAAGTGACCTCAAGGATGATCAACCAATACCACAAGTTACAGAGACCATTTCAAGCACGTCAAGATCACATGCTTCAACGATAACAGGCAGCATAACTAACTCAACCCCAATTCACACCTAGTTGCCAAGCATAAGTTTATCTTGTTTGAACATGATCAAACCAACTTCAAACAATCATAATCATAATAACAACAATTTTAAAGCAGGATCCTCTAACAAGTAATCTCACAGATAATCAACAACACAAGTTATACAGACAGTGTCATGCATTGCTACAACAATTCAGTCTGAGCATTGATCAAGATCTATAGGTGAGATTCGTTTATTTCCAAAAATAACATTTTGCTTGAAACAAGAGGTTAGAACTAAGCCTAAGATAGCTTGTCTGAAACCAAGTGATACCAACACCAAACAATCACAACTACAATGATGTGTATACCTGAAGCAGAATCTTCCCTAATGAAATCCTCATCTGCCAGCCTCCGCTGAATGATCCAACGGGCTTATCAGCGTCCTCAGTTGCAAAACCGAGCTCAGGCATCAGCTTACTGATCTTAACATCAACCTCATCCAAGTTCACAGCTTGAGCCCTCTTCTGCAGCAGATCAAACTCATCTAACAGCCTCCCCATCAGCTCCAAATCATCCGCGGACTTCTCTATCGCCTTCTGCACCTTTTCAAGCCTCCCAGAGATCTCCATTTCCTCCTTAAACGCTCTCGAGAACTCTTCCTTCACACTCCTACTCGCCAAAACCTCAAATTCTTGGCTCAAGAACGCAATTTTCATGTTACTCTTCGCTTTGATCACACTCCCCGAATCGGGTTCTTCAAGACCCGATATAATTCTCAACTGAGTCGTCTTCCCGGCGCCATTAACACCAACTAATCCCACCTTCTCCCCTCTTTTCACTTCCCAATTGATATCTCTCAACACTGTTACACCCTTATAGCTCTTGCTCACATTCTCCAACCTAACACCGGATGAAATGGACGATGCCCCAGTGGGATACTTGCTCCCGCGCTCATGGTTAACACCTGATCGTTCGGAACTATCGGAGAAAAGGGACTCGATATCCTCATCCTCTTCTTCTCCTAGATTGGCGGTGGGTGTGCATGTTTCCGCGGCAACCGAGTTTAATTTATAGGAAACTCGACGTGGGTTTCTGAAGGGAGGGGTGCGAACGAATGTGGCCTTCAGGGAGGTGGATGCGGCAGTGCTCTTAGATAAGTGGCGGTGCTGACGCTGCAGCGCGGCTGGGATGGATTGCGAAATCGGGGTTTTTCCGGCGAGGAATGTAGACTTTAGGTTCATGTATTGGAGCTTTGTCGACAAGTCCATTATTTTTCCTGTTACAAGCTTCTGGAATTATCAGTCTTTATACTCCTTTTGCGTGATATATATATAGGAGGGAGAGAGAGAGATTGAGAGAGAGATTGAGAGAGAAATATGAGAGAGAAAAAACTCACGCTCCGGCGTCAGCCAATGGGACATGAAAGAGAAAATGAAATGAGAGAGAAACGGGGAGGGAGGCCTGAAAATTCTAGAATTTTATATTTTTTCGAAATAATAAAATTTATCACATAAAAATTTAAAAATCAATGATAGATAAGGGCTGAAGTATAAAATTTAATAGTTCAATATTTCATTCGCTATTTGTTTGTTTAAAGCTTATACGGATTTATATTTTTAATATAAATAATTATCTTAAATATAGAGAGTAATAATGATATATTTTTCTACGACATATATCAGAATTCTTGTGCGATTTCAATTCTTGACATGGGTTACTATATTTTTATGTCGAACAAAATAGATTTGAAAGTTTATCAATCAATACAAATTTCAAATTTAGGTAAACATAAAATATTAGATTCTATCATAATATTAACAGTATTAAGTGCATTTCTTCAAACGAATAAATCATAAGCTCATTTATTTTATTTTATTTTTTACATTTCATTTTGTCTTGGTTATTTAACTTTATCACTTTATTCTAATTATTTCAATGTATAATTTGAATTATATCAATTTTACAAAATATGTTAATGTCACATATTATCATCTAGATTTTCTACAATTTGGCCATCTAAAAATGAAAGGGAAAAAAAAGTGTTTTTATTACCTAACTATCCATGATTAGGTATCTTTATTGTGTACCACATCACATTAATGTCGAAGGGGAAAAAAAAATGTGTTAAGTCTAATTTTTACAAATTTTTAAGTTTTGTTCGGCTTGTAAAATATAAACACTGGCTTAATTCAGGTGCTTCGAGTTATTTGATGCCTAGGTCCTTAAAAAACTATTAAGAATTAAGTATTTATTTATTGGTGGTTTTATGAAGAATTTTGGTATTGTTTTATTGGATGTTTGGGATTTTAAAATATTCATTTAGAACTTCACTAGAAGTTTCGTTGTTGTTCATTTAGATACATGGGCAGAGACAGAAGTTGAGCATGTGGGGGCTGACCCCAATTCTATAAGATTGGTGTTCTATAATTTTATTTTAATTTTACTATATATCCAGCCTCCATCTGGTTTCGCCACTGTTTAGATATCGATATTTATATATTTCAAATATAAAAAAATTATTGTTTTAATAATCGCCATTTATCTGCTAGATTTTTATAAATATTTAACTAGGATATACTCCCTCTGTCCCAATTTATTAGTCTCATTTACTTTTTGGTCTGTCCCACTTATTAGTCCACTTTCCTAAAATGACAAACTTTTTCACACTCATCAATAAAATATTAATTCCACTATACTCACAAATATTGGTTATTGTGCCATTTTGGTTTGGGATTAATAACTAGGGACGGAGGGAGTAATAAATTATACAATTAAGATTAATAAAAAAAAAATGATAGTAGTGGTGGTGGTCTTTGTAAATTCAAACATAAGAAATTACGTGCTGGAGCAAACCATTGAAATTGTGGTGCCTACTTCGTTTAGTAGATAAACTCGCCCAATCATTGCAAGCCACGTAATCCATGTTAAGACCATGCAATAACCACGTGTGGATTCTGGAACGAACTAATAATGAGAAATCTCTCAAAAATAAGAATTAAATTAAAAGGATTTCTGGCCCGGCCCAAAATGATATGTGCAAAAATAGGAGTTGGGATGTTAGAATTAGTTTTATTGGATCGTGGATTATTTTGTTTAGATTAAATTGAATTGAGATTTTTTCAAATTGAAAGAGTGTGGTTATAATTCTAAGTTTTCTGCTTTCGGGCTAATTTGTCAGATCAAGAATTTACGATTTTTTTTTTAATTTTTAGTAGTTTGTAAGATCTTTTTTATACCATGAAACGTTTTCTCTATCTTTCAATCAAGATAGTTAAACATATACAAAATGCTTATTCTTTCTTATAAAAAAAATTCAAAATACATCACAATCTTAAATGTATTCATCAATTAAATGTTAAAAATATATTATTTTTATTATTTTTTATTGATAGTTGATTATGTATTTAGATCATAGTAATATTTTAAAGATAATCATGTAATTCAAAAACTTAATCAATAAAAATAAACATTAAAAATTGATTTTGATAATTATGTTAAAAAAAATAATTGGATTAATTAGACCAATCATCAAGATTTGGCCTTACTTCTATCAAGCTTTAAATTATTCGATCCTGGCACTTCAGAGCCATGGATCGGTCGATCCCTGCTTTGCTCGACCGATCTAGGGATCGACCGATCTGCCCATTTCAGAGGCAAATCTCGGTCGATTCTGCACCAGATCGGGCCATCCGAAACAGAATGTTTTGGCGGTTTCTCATTTTCAAAGTATCCCGGGCGATCCAATCTCAGACGGGGCGATCCGGGGCTCTGCCAACTCATTAGAAAAAGGGGAAATTCATATTTGTAAGGAGGTTGGACACTTTGTACATACTTGTGGCGGTTTTCACTCTCAAAAATCACTTCCTACTTACATCCATCCATCAATTGAAGGGGATCTTCATCCAAATCTATCCAATTGATGAAGAACGTGAAGAATCAAGTGTAGATCAAGGCCCATGATCCAAATTGGGAAATTTGCAATTTCCAATCTATTTGTAATGGCTAAGTTTTACTTTTCTATTCAATTGAACTTGATCAAAGGTATGTATTGATAAATCCTTGAGGTTGTTGGTAGATTGAAACATTGTATTGAGAGATTGATGCTTGGATTTTTGTTTACCTCCATTCAATTGATTGCACTCACTTAATCCTTTTCCTAAATCACATAGTGTAGGCATTAACCAGCTATGTGCGTGTTAGATAGGGGTGGCAATTGCTGACCCGACACGACAACCCGACACGAACCCGACACGATAATAATGACACGAACCCGACCCAACACGAACCCGACCCGAAACACGATAATAATCAAACACACACAAATTGCTAGCACTACACGTAGAACTAAAAATCTTGTATCCGACACGATAACCCGACACGAACCCGACAAGAAAATCATGACACGAACCCGACACGAACACGATAAGGTCCGACACGAACCCGACACGAATGACACGAATTGCCACCCCTAGTGTTAGACACCGAATGCAGCCAATACGCGGATCTAGGTGTTGTGAAAAGTGTTGATGCATATAGGTTTTGATCCAATCCCTGTGCGGAGACTGCCTATAGGTCGATAACCTACGGTCTATTTGGAGTGGAACTAGATGCTATAATGTAATTTTTTGTATGTTTAATTTCGTCTACTCTTGTCTTGCCGGTACAAAGGGAGATAGGAAGTGTAGGGTAGGTTGATCATCTTTGAATGAATTAAATGATTGTTTGCATCATTCAAGTTAATTTCATAGATTCAATGTGGATATCTTACCAATATCCTTTTATCTTTGATTGTTGAATTCAATACCTTGTGTTTATGCTACATTTGCTTAAGAGTATGGAAGTGATTGTTGAGAAATTAGGGTGAATGTTGTTAGAATGCATGAGTTAGTTTAAGCTTTCCTAGTTACATTTACTTTTTGCCTAGGATAAATCAACACTCAACGACTTAATTTGTACTTAGATACAATCGCAACTCCTTACTACCTAGTACTCTAGCAGACAAAGGAAGAAGGACCTGGATTTGACATATTTTTATTCTTGGTTAGCTAGGAGTTTAATTTGATTGAACTTTTAGCACATCACCCTCTCCCATTTGTTTTTATCCTTCCACTATTGAAGAGTGAATGCAGCTCCAAAATCTTGAGAATCGCCCCCTTTCACCAAAGATTTTTGTCCATTCAAAGAACGAAATTGATCTCCTCGTTTCCCTCTACAAGACTATCCGACTGGATTTCTTTTTCCCCAAATTTCAAAAATCACCAACCCATAATAGCCCCTCCTCTCTTCAATATGGGAAAATCTAGCATCACCAAAGTCGATTAACACAAGGAAATCGAAGATTGGAGCCCAGGAGAGGCCCAAAATCAGTCAACCCTCTTTCCTTTGGTGCTGGAAATTTTTAGCACCTAATGTATGTGTTTCTCTCACTCCCTACTTCCATTCTTTTATGTTATTGGTGTAATATGTGTAGATTTTGACTATAGATATGGTATATTAACTTGTATTTTAGTTTTAGATGGAGTAAAGGCTTGTTGGTGGAGATTGGAGTGGTTGGTGTTGTTTTGGTGGTGATTTTGTTGAGGTGTTGATGTTTAGCTACTAGCATATTGCTTAATGTTTGGAAACCTAAGTATAACTTGTTCAATATACCTCTTTTACATGTGTTTAATCTCTGAAAATGTGAATTGAAGTGATGCATTGATGCTTGAGAGACTAGAGATGCATTAGAACTCATGTCATTCATGCTAAATACCAAGTCTCTTTTTGATAGCTTCCAGCCCGTCGACATTATTCAGTTTTCATACATTTATCCGACCTCATTAAATCATGAGACTTAAATATTCAGAAACTACATTGTTTTAGGAGCGTTTTGATAGGTCATGAGCATTAATCAGAGTTGTGCATCAAAAGTTATGTGCATTTGAAATTCATGTATCAAATTTGTGTTTAAGTGTAAAGATATATCTTAAAGACATATTTCCCCATCAATTTAGCTTTCATGGATTTTCCTAGGAAACTAGACATATATAAGAGAAATCACACAAAATATCAAGTCCATATCGTTGAACATGAATTTATGTAAAATAATGCATCGTTCAACCCTGTTTCGAGTGAACTCTATTTTTTATCATAAGTTTATAGTTATCATGAATGTTTGGATGTCTTTTGGTAAAATCTAGTTACATGGTATCATTATTTGAAGTTTCTAGTTGTTTACTGAAAAGGGAGAAGTAATGTTGAAAATTTGCCTAAGTATAGAAAATGCATTTTGGGGCAGATTTTAACCAATTCGTGTCTTTAATTTGGTGACCTACCAAACCAAACCGAAATACCTTGAGACATTTTTTACCTTAATATGCATGTTTAGAATGTCTCGGTAAAATTTTGTTGCGTTCGGTATTGTGGAATAAGAGCATTTATAGTTGCATTTCTACATGTTTATGATCATGAATAGTATGTTCGGCACGACATAAGTCGTGACCCTCATAAGTCTGATTATTTAAGGACATTCCTACATTAAATAGTGAAGGTTAGGGAGTTTATGAATTAATATCAGCCCCCAACGACATAGTTGATACCCGTGGTAGATCGACAAACATTTGATGTCAAATCTGAGAATTATGTACGTATGCCTAATTAATGAGTTCGTTGTGACTATTGGTATATGATTAGACATAATTCTCTCCATATATATGTCCCCTAGCATGTTAGCACCATGTCTTCTGAAAATGAGCCTAATCTAAACACTGAAACTATGTTTAATGCACCATTTCCTTTCGACATACCAAGCTGCCAGCTTTTAGTAAAACCAATTTAATCCACCTTGTGTATGTCTTTGAATCTCGATCTAATTGAACCGTTCAATTCGTGAGCCTGTTTATTTGGGTTTACAGTTGATCCTATGATATTGAATTATGTGATAATTATATGGAACGATGCATCGACGTTGTAGTAACTCGAAATTACTTTCCTTTTAGGACTCGATGAGAACGTCAAACGGGCATCCATGAGTGGAACTAAATAACATTTGATCCTACTTGACATAAGGTGGCTTTCTTACTATATAAAATTCAAAAGCATGATCACTTTTCGAAAAATCTTTTTAAATGAAATCATGATGTTTGTTTTGCTTTGATAAAAGTGGTACGTCAGTAAAAATGGTTTTGTGTAATACCCCGTATTTAAATTTTGATCTTGTCTAAATAGTTCGGATGGAACAGTAAATTTATCCTAATCAAGAAATAATTTGGGAGTAAATTATTTGAATTTTGGAGGTTATTATGGGGATATATATATATACTTTATGATATGATATATCATTTTCAACCCTCACTTAGCAAATATTAATTATGACCTAATTTCCCCACCCACCATTCC
>JAPKLW010001087.1:125162-212814 GCA_026898455.1 Plectranthus barbatus | reverse complement strand
AATGTAACGTGGCCCCGTATTGGGAAGGTCAGATGGGGGCGTTACATTTTGGTACCATAAAATGTATGTTATATTGGGAAATTTGATATAACGATCGAGGTCGATGTATTTCTCTGCGAAGAATACAGGACCTAGTGCACTTTTGGGCCATTTGGGACTCCCACTGGTAACAGTGTGAGTGGCCACTCCCGTATCACTTGGATGAATGTTGATAAGAATTAATTTTTGGTACCATGAATGAGTTGGGGATGCCCGGTAGGAAAAATCTTATTTGGCAATCACAAGTATTTCTCTAAAACCCTTGTGTGTTTGCTGTGTGAATATACTAACATTACATATATTATTGTATGATTTGGGCATGTGTCCACTGAGTGCAATCAATGTACTTAGCCCTCCACATATTTCTAAATGTGCAGGTTGCATGTGATGGAGCAGGAGGTGTTACAGCGTGGGGGTTCTTCCGATTTTTTGTTAAAGCTTATAACATTTGTTGTTATACTTGTAAAATATATCTACTTGCTATTCCTTTCTTCCATGTATTCCTGTTGATTCTTTTGGGTATTGAGCCATGAGCTATGTCTTCATACATAACTTCACTTTTGATATCCATATTTTTTTGGAGTTGTTGATTTGGTATTGAGTTGACCCTCTTCCTGATAATGAACCGATGTCGATTCAATGTTGTGATTCATTTCATATGTCTGAACTTAGTTCATGTTAGTTCTTTGAATTTCTCATGCTCCTTCAATTGTATCTTGTCATCTTGTATTTAGTTGTTATTTTCAGATTCTAACCATATGTTCCATCGAACTTCTTGATAATGATGTTATTCATTATCTATTGTGATCACATGTTTCATTATTTATCTCCTACACTTGGTGATTGAATACTTCCGCTGCCTTAATATCCTTTTGTGCACCTGATTATTTATTATTTCTATTGTTCAATTAGGTTTTTGTTAAATATCTCTTATACATATTTATCAACATGTGAGACTATCGCATGAGCCCGTTTCGAGCTGTGACAATTACACATTTCATATCGAGATTTTTGTATATAAAAAGTATATATATATATATATATATATATATATATATATATACATATATATAAATATATTTATATTCAACATGAAATAAATATATTTTTAAAGTTGAATGAATCATGTAGTGGAAAGAACATGGGAAAAACATGTTAGAGAGAGGCCGTCGACTCATGCTACATCTCCCCCCCTTCCGCAATGAACGGACCATAATTTCTACTAATTCAACCATTTTTTATATTTTGGAAAAAATATTTATACTACTTTATTTTGTAAGGTACTATTTAAAATATTTTTTATTTTTTAATAAAGGAATTGAAACGGGAGATCTTGAGGTAATAACAAGTCGAGTTGAATTGAGCTTTTCATAAAAAAGAAAAATTATAATTATTTATATATTTTGATTTAATACTTGAATAAGCAATAAATTTAAAAATAAAAATTTAAATTACATTAAATTCAATAAGGAACAAAAGTCTAACTCAAGACACAATATAAACAAAGATTATTGCAACTCCTGACCATATTAAGCCAAGAATTTGGAAGCTAGAGCCCGAGTTCAACAACTATTTGAATAATGTAAGATCAATTTGATAGTTTTAAGTTGACTTTCAAATTTATTTTTTTTTCAAAATGATTTTGAGTAACTCGAGTTGATTTGATTTATGATCACCATTGTTAGATTTCTACACACATACACGCATTTTTTTTTAAAGGTGATGAACAAATGAGAATTCATCGATTTCGTACACGTTTTACTTTTATTTATTGTATCTTTTATTCATACAAATCAGTAATTAAAAAAAATGTCAAGAATTAAATAATATACTCATATTATATAATTTTATTTTAGGTAAAGGACATTGTTCCATTCTCTCGCTGTCAAACAGTCGACATTTGCAATCCATTAAAAAATTTGATGGGGAATCTAATTTATTCTTTTATCAATCAATCTATAAATATGATTCCAAATTATTGTAAAGAGATAAATTATTTAAGTCAAATTATTTTAAGGCTTACTTTTAGGTGTCATTCGAGTTTATACAATAAGATTGACTAAGTTATGTATATGGATAGACTTAATTATTAAGCATTAGTTAATTATAATAAAATAAAAAGAAGTCATGCATTATATAGAGTCTAATCAAATAATAATCCCAGAGCAAGATAAATAATTGACATAATCAACAAAATAAAAGTTACATCAGAATAGTCAGAAAGAAATTATATATTAGTAAAATAATAGAGTGTGCAAAATATAGGTTGCCGATGACTTATTACAATGGATAAAATAGGACTAATTTATTTTTGAGATATTCAGAAAATAATTTGAAAGCATTATTCGGAAACAAACTCTTTAAATAAGTTAGAAAAACATATCAAATTAATAATTTAATTATAATAAGTATGATAAGTTCTAATATCAATTTTGCCGCTTGTAAGAAAATAATAAATTTGAGTTAAAACAGGAAAGAAGGTATTTTACCCTAAAATCTTGCTATTTGGGGAATTTATTTATCCCAAGTAATTCCCATTAGGAGATCTTATCCTATATTTCAATAACATCAGTTTATTTGATCGTTGATGAAATTAAATTGATATTAGAGCTGATCTGAGTGAAATTAAATTATTAGAAAATTAAGATATTTTGTCCTAAACTTTTATGTCAACAATTAATAAAATTAATTAACGAAATTAAAAAAAATATTCTTTTTTGGAAAAAAAAAAGAAAAAAGGAAAATAGTTCAAGAAAAAAGTCTAAACAGATAATCACAGCGAAGCGAGAGGTCTGGAAAAGGCGAGGGTTGCCAGAGAAGCCAAACCGTGTGAAATATCAGGGGCAATTTCGTAATAACAACTCACACACGACCACATTCCTATAAATATTACTCCCTCCGTCCCACGAAATTAGTCCCATTTGCCTTTTTTGTCCGTCCCATCTAATTGTCCCATTTCCTAAAATGGCAAATTTTTTTACACTCATCAATAAAATATTAATTCCACTACACTCACTAACATTGGTTATCGTGCCAAAACCAAATGGGACTAATTACATGGGACGGAGGGAGTATACTATTATTAGTTTCCCCCATAAACAATCACATTCACACCCTTTGTAATAATAAGTTGATTGTAATAAAATTTTGACGCATTCGCCACTATTCCTCCCATCTGTCGAAGAATCTCTGATAAACCGGCCTCTGCCCACCACTACCTCTGCTAAATTTTAGGCCCCTTCTTCGACCTCCTGAATTTTTCTTTAAGTGCCACTCTGTATCTCAGTTGTAATTGTAATCGACACAAAAAAGAGCTGTCTTTTTCAGTTGAACTGTTTTTCCAGAATTTGTGCGGAAAAGGGTGCTCGTGTTTTTTAAAGAAAATCCAGAAATTTTAGTTTTTTCCCCGATGGAAGATCGCAAGGAGGTATGCAGTTTCGTTCAAGTTTTTTCAGTCCTTTTTTACTTCTTGTTCTATGTACTTGTGTTGAAACTTGTGAAAATTTCAAGTTCTTGTTTGCTTTTTTTTTTAAAAAAAACACAAAATTGTTGTGTTCTTGATGTTATTTTGACTGTGTTTGATGTTTTCAAGAATTTGAGTTTGGGATAATTCTTCTCACATATAAATTTTTTACTTTATTTTATTTTTATTTTTGGCTTCCGTTTGTCATTACATAGTTGTTATTTTCCGATTATTGCATGCATCATAACTTTATAGATGTGCAAATATTGTTTCAAACTGAGAGATGATGTGATGGATTTTTTTTTCTTTTCTTTTTTCTGAATTGGAATTAAACTGAGATGTGTTAAGTTGGTTGAAATCGGCTTAAAAGATTTGTTTTATCAAGCTTTATGCGATTTAGCTGCGATCACGACAGCCGGCTGTGTTGTGTTCAAACAGTTAAATTCTTTTGGTAAGAATTTTCTCAATATAACATCTGAGAAAGTCAAGAGGAAAATTGAAAGATAGGAAAAGCCAAAGAACTATAATGTTATTTTATAATTTCACTTTTTTTCGTGTGTCTAAGGCTCTAAGCTGTGAATTTTCTGATATGCATCTCCATCATTATGGTTTCTATCTGTTTAATTAGTGGAAGGGTTGCTTCGTTTTTATGTGGAAGGAAAGTTTTTGGTTTAAAAAGTTTATGTTATGAGCTGTCTTCTTCAGTATCACATGATTAACAACTGTATATATACATCAGAGTAGTCATTATATGTGGAATTTTCACATCTGAAGTTGCTCTACAATTTTCTTTTGGACAGCTATTCACATTCACAATTTTTTTATTTTCTTTCTTCTTTGGAGCACATGATCAACCCTTTGATGTTGTTGTGTGATCACCGAAAGCAAGAGCGCACGAATTTAATTTGCAAAATTAAAGGTAGTGTCTTTTAGATGTGATTAGAATGATATTTTGTTGGATGGTGATCAATAATTCTAGTAATATGGCCTAATGGGGGAAATGGTATTTGCTTTTCGGGTGTTTGTTAATCAAACATATTCTCGGATTGTGTAGAGAAATAGTATTTTCTACATGCGATAAGTTGAGATTATGTTAGATAGAGTTCTAGTAATGTCGTGGAATGTTCTTAGATTGAGTTGAGGAATGTAAAAGTCATATATTTGATTTGCAAAATCGACAGTGGTATCTTTTAGACGCGATTAATTGGATGAGATTTTGTTAGAAAGTGATCAGGAATTCTAGTGATATGGCCTAATAGTGGAACAGCTTTTGGTATTAGTGCGTGTTTGTTAGCTAAAAATGTTTCTGGATTGTGTAGAGGAATGCTCCATGGCTATCTGTGCCACAATTCGGGGACTGGGACCAAAAGGGAGCGTTGCCAGACTATTCTATGGACTTCTCGAAAATACGAGAGATGAGGAAGCAAAACAAGAGGGATCCATCTAGAGCAAGTCTTGGAAACGAGGAAGAACTCATCCCGCCAACCACGGGAGATGTGAACACTACTCACATCAATGATCACCGTGACTATCATCAGAACAACTCCCCAACGGTATGCTTCTACATCATTTCCTTGCTGTTACATTCATAGTTAAACAAGCACTAACACTTAACTTAGAGCAGTCTAAAAAGATATATATATGTGGCTAAAATCTATCGATAATTTGTATGGCTTGGTTTTTGGGAAAGCTGTACGTCTCTTTTGTTTTAGGCCCACATGAGATTTAAGATCTTAAAAGCATGTGGCTGGGGTGGGAGTGATGGTGATGGTGTTTTTTGGCAACCAAATCATGTGTTGTATGGGGGGTGCCTTGATGTGCACATGAAACGTCGAAACACTTAGCCGAAAATGGAAAGGGATCATTGCTAGCTGTGTAGTTTTCCAGATAATCACACTTCACCTTGACCACATGAATCTACTGGTTTGTATTTGCATCTAAGCAGTGAGATCATGTGTGTATGGTGCTCAAGAAGCTCGAAATTTCGAGTGCAATATTTACTGCCCCCCCCCCCCCCCCCCTCCCCCCTTTTTTTGCAATTTGGCATTAACTTATAGTTGGTTCAAGAAGAAGATTATGATCCCAAACCCCATGATAAGCAACATTATCTTCTTGATTCTTCAGCACTAACATCTTGTTGGTCGAAAGATGAACTCGAACCCTCTCTTACAATGGTTGCTCAATCAAGTTTCAAACAACATTGTTAATCTTCTGTCTCTTCTTCTTCTTGTCATTTATATGGCTAGCTTGTTGACCGGGTTTTTATTTGGGCCTCGGGTGGTGCAGGCGAGGAGGAGCATCTTCAGCTACTTCAACTGCTGTGTGAAGGCGTGAATCGTGATTCTAAACATTTCTGGTTGTATGTTGATGATGTAGTGAAATGTGGACTGCTGATGTTTTATTGACAAAAACTTGTTTGATAAAATAAATTTTGCCATCATTTCTTATCTCTTAATAAATATATTTCTTACTATTTAAAGTTATGAATTATAACCTGAAAAACTACTACTTGCTGATTTGGGTTTATCTATGATGCCAAAAAAAAAATGAATTATATCCTAAAAAACTACTATAATCAGATGCACTCTCGATTTTTTCTAGAGGAATGTAGTGGAGTTGGGGTTATTCTCATTCCATATTTTGTAAAGATTAATTAACTGCAGAAACTGGATATTATTATTTTGTTTTATAAATATTGACAAAATTTATACTTCCACCGTTCCACTATATTAGTCTGCTCTCTTTTTTCATTTTCCTATTATATTAGTCAAATTTTTTAAAATGATAAAATTTTCATACTTACTAATACAATATTAATTTTACTATATTTATAAATATTAATTATTTTATCCGATCAATATGTGACTAATCGATCGGGAGGGAGGGAGTATTATCTTTACAAACTATATAAAACTTGAAAAAGTTGCATTTTTTAAAAAATGAAGAGGCAATGTATTCAATATTATTCGAAATTGAATAAATGACTAATTTATTATAGATAAAATACTTAACCATTGTGGCTTTGTGCTTTTGTTTTATAATAAAATCACACAACTGACAATAATTACAAACTAAGATATAATTACTAGTCCCCGCTGTTTAAGGAATATTTATAATTCTAATGAACTTTATTCTGAAAATTGAGACTTAAATTGATAGACTTTGTTGAAAAAATCGTTTCCACAATTTTTCCCAAACATAAGGCATTTCGGTTAAACTGGCCCAAGCATGCCCCATTTAAGGATTATAAATAAATTAAACAATTTGTAAATTATTCGAATATTAATTTATAAAAGCTTGTTTATGAAGTTCGTTTATTAAAAAAAAAAATTAAGTTTTGTAGATTTGACTTGTGAATCAATTATCTAAAATTAACATGAATATATAAAATTAATATTTTTATTGAAGACCAAAACATCAAATCTAGTACAAACTATCTGCTTTTTTTCAATTCTAGTACGAACTATACATATTCTCTATTTTATGTCCAAACTTTCCAAAATTATTCAAATCTAGTCTGTAAAAATATTCCGGCGACGGAAAGCTGATTGGGCAATCAAAAATCCTCGTCATATTTAAAAAATCAAATGATTTAAATCCACATCATAAAATATAATTCTACATCATATTTATTTTACATGTTATATTATTAAAAAAAAAACTCAAAACCTTTTTCCCCTAATCCCTTTCCCTTTCGTCTGATTCTTCCTCCCTTCCCTTCCTTCCCGTTCGACTATAACACATTCCCTTCAATCGACGACGAGAATCATCGGCGGCGGCGAAAATACTTCCCCACCTTCCCTTCCTTTTCAATCGTGGAGATGGAATATGTACTCGTGAAAATGCTTAGGCAAGCAGACTGTCAGCCGGATGCTTGGACCATGAACTCTACACTGAGGGCTTTTGGGGGCAGTGGATAGATTGAGATGATGGAGAAGTGCTGTGAGAAGTTCCAGAAAGCCGGCATTGAGACCAACATCAAAACGTTCAACATACTCTTAGATGCCTACGACAAAACAGAGAATGGGGGAAGTATTTTCGCCGCCAATAGTGTCGATTCTCGCCGTCGATTGAAGGGAATGTGTTACAGTCGAACGGGAAGGAAGGGAAGGGGGGAAGAATCAGACGAAAGGGAAAGGGATTAGGGGAAAAAGGTTTTGAGTATTTTTTTTAATAATATGACATGTAAAATAAATATGATGTGGAGTTATATTTTATGATGTGGATTTAAATCATTTTATTTTTTAAATATGACGAGGATTTCCGATTGCCCAGTCAGCTTTCCGTCACCGGAATATTTTTACAGACTAGATTTGAATGATTTTGGAAAGTTTGGACATAAAATAGAGAATATGTATAGTTCATACTAGATTGAAAAAAGGTAGATAATTTGTACTAGATTTGATGTTTTGGCCTTTATTAAATAAGAGTAGCAAGTACGATAAATTGTTGTAGTTATATGAAAAAATCGAGTTAGAGTATGAAGATAATATAGTTTTGCAATAAATAATTTTTTCTTTAAAAAGACATTGAATATTATAAATTTAGAAAGTTCGTTTGACCTCAACTAAGACTTGATTAAATTCGTGAATTTCAAAGTATTCGACAAAACATTATAATTTAATTCTTAAATAAACAAATTAAATTTGAACAAAATATTATTCAAACTTGACCCGATTCAATTATATCTCTAATCTTGCCAAAGTTTTAGGTCCGAATTATGAGGAGTGATCTCTTTTTGCAATTGAATTATAATATTCAGTTGAAACCACGTAGGATTCGCTCCGTCAAGAAAGATCCCGATATTAAATTGTGAAATCATTGCATTAGCATTTAATTCGTTATATGCTACTCCTAAATCTAATGCTTAGATAATTTAGGTGGAACTTGGGTAACTTTTTAGTGAGAAATTATGAATTTTATCTGGATCAAATCTGAAACTTATCTTAACATTTGACAAATTAAGAAAATTTATTACAATTTTTTATATTATAAAAACTTACCATAATATGGATGATAGACAAAATTCTAAAAATGCTGAAAAAAATACTTACTATTTATTGTATGGACCTCTAAATGAAAAATCTTAAAATCGTTAAATCTCTTTTGCTATTTTCCTATTAAAAATAGATAGAATCAAAATTCAAATGGAAGAAGTATCTCAAATCGACTGCGTGATTGAGAGAGAGAGAGAGATCTAGATAGATAATTGTGGAAGGCTATGTGCAATCTCCTACTACTATATATAAGATCAATAAAAATTTTACTCTTTAATTACCCTCTGTGGATGTAACCCTACCTGATGTGTTTTTTCATATTTTTTAGCTCACATACAATCATAACTTGAAGATGATTGCAATTCATTACAATGAGGATGAGTAGAATAGTATTCAACTCTTTATGTTCCTGCTAAAATTGATAGAATCAAAATCTGAATTGAATAAGTACCTCAACTCAGAATGGACATAGGCAGGGCTGTATACGGTTTTGTGAATGTAATTAATATGAGAAATGTGAATAAATCACAGCCCTCTATCTTTGCATATTAAGGTTTAAAATTTAAAAATTTCCGTGTTCATTTTTTTATAGTAAATTGTGCATTATTCGATTTTAAGGATAATTTTGTAAAATGTTATATTTTTTCTCCATGCTCTAATTAAAATTCTAAAAACTTTAAATGATCATAATTCACTCAATTTAAATTCATTTTTTCATGTATTATATATCAAATTAAAGATAATTTAATTATCTTTCAAATGAAATCTTTATTGCATTGCATAAATTTAGAGGACAAAAATCTTAACGAAAATAAAGATTAATGATTTTATACATAAATCTCGTAACAACACATTGATTTTCAAAAAATGTGTGAAAATGTACCTATAATGCATGAATTCTTACTTAAAATGCACTATAAGATGTAAAAAATGCATTATATTCCTTCAGAAAATGCATATTCTATAGATATATAATGAACAATTTTTAAGATAAAATGAGGTGAGAATATAATATTTTATTTTATGCAATACAATAATATTATAATGCATATTTGATAATATATATATATATATATATATATATATATATATATATATGTAATAAACTTATATCAACATACATTTTATTTATGTAACATTGTGAGATTGAATTAATTCGTTGTTTATTTCGATGTATGAATGATCAACACGACTCAGATCAAAATTCAAAATTTACATGTTAACATTCAACATGAACTTGGATTATTTTGATGTACAAATAAGATGATGATTCGTCTGAGTATGCATGGTAAGAATATTCAAATAAATTAAAGTAGATATATTGAATTTTAAAAATTTGATAATCTTTTTTATTTATAACTATATTTTCCATATCAGATTGGATATGGATATCCATATTTTGATACATGTAATCTTTCCTTATTAGAGAGATTAATTATTTTTTTCGTAAGAGGTATAATGCATGTTTGCTTAGATAAAAATACATGTTTGTTAAGATAAAATGCACAATATTGAAGATAAGATGTCGTAAATAGAGAGATTAAGCATTTTATTTCGCAATGTAATGTTAATGCAGAATATTGCCCTTAAAATAAACAAAATCATAGTTAAAATGATGACTTTAAAATTATCATTCATTGTATATAATTATTATATTATCTTTTAATACATGATATTAATTATAAAATATCATATTTTTTAGTAGCTAGTGATTTAATCTAATGTGTTATCTAAAAATATGAACGATCGATATTTAAGAGTCATTCTCATGATGTTGAACCCTCTATCCACCTCTATGGGTACATTAATGAGAGGTATGATATTTTATCCAGCTGTGAGTACTGATTGGTTCCAATAATTTTGCATATAAAATGTTTTTTTTAAAAAAATATTTTTAAAGTAGTTTTAGGTAACTTTCCTACAAAAAGAAGTAAAGATATACGAATCATTATCTAATGTAGGTGAGTAATTTAATCCCATCGATTGGATAGATGAGAGCGAAGGAGTCATGTAGCCGCCACAATGGAAGTCTAATCTGGCAATTTTATTTTACCACCATAACCATGTGCTTTTAAAAAATAATAATAATAATAATGATTATCATTAGCTAGATGTGACATGTCCAAACTAGTTTTAGACAGTGACTTTTTATAGTCCCTCAGTTTTGATTAATTTGATCATGTTTGATCTTATATATTCATCAAAATGTATTAAGAAATTAAATAATATGTTAAACATTGGCATGTTAAAAGATAATATGGTCTTGTAGATAGGAACAATCTGATTACATTAAGAAATGTAATTAATTTACGATATTGGAAATATATATATATATATATATATATATATATATATATAATAGTCAAACAAATTACTAATGATAGGCTTTTGTATATATTTAAAATAGGTTGGATTTTCAATCTATTTAAAATCTAAATTATATTTTTTTCAAAGTGCAAATAAGTGCAGCGGAAGCAAAAGTAAATACACTCGCACTTGTTCAAATAAACAGAGGTAACTCAGTTTAGTGTGTAAGAAGACTTAAGCTTAAGTCTGCCGTTGTTAGGTCAGTTTCACAGAGTATATACTTCAATACTTGGACAAGTATTGAAGGTTTCAAAACTCAGTTTGCGAAACTAAACAAGACAGAAATATAAATAAAGCACATGAAATTTATAGTGGTTCGGATCTAAATATCCTACATCCACTCTTCAGACCCAAGGTCCGGATAATTCACTAAGTAAGTACAAGCCTCCTTACGATTTATACACAGCTCGTCGGCACCTCCGTCCTTCGGTCAACTGTGGCACTCGCCTAGGAACTCCTTGTAGACTTAGTCTTCAGGTTTAAGTGAGGACGACACCCATAGTCTTCTTCCTGGCGGTTGGATGTTTGTTATTCTTCCCAGAACTCAGTTTGTTGGCATACGCCCGTGAGAATCAGTATCCCAGAGTAGGAAACTGACTGCTATGAATATGTCTTGTAAATATATATTCACCAAAGAAAAGCTTCAGCCTCGTGCTAGGAGAAGATAGCACAGAGTAATAACTTGAGTCAGGTACTTAAGTCTCATGTTAAGAAACTCAAAGAGTTTTAGCAGAGAGATGGCTTAGCAGAACATTCTTCTTAGAGTGAGAATCATTCAAATTCGTATCAAAATTCGTAACCATTTAAGGTTGATGTGTAGTCCTATTTATAGAGGACTTTCTCCGGCATTTTGAATTTCTACCCATTAGACAGATAAATCCAGTCGTTAAACTCATGGAAGATGTTGTCCAATCGTAGCCCATGCCGTAGGTCAGATTCTGCTTTGCTATGTCAGTGTACTATATACTAACTTTGTGTCAGACTAAGTTTCAGTCTGAGGAATCCAAGTTTGAATAACTTCATACTGACTTTCACTTGGGCATTTATATGTCAAAGTCTGACCGAGCTTCGATGTCTTTCGAATAGCTCGTGCTTTAAAGGTAGAGGCTCTTATACCGACTTCCCAAGGTCAGCATAACTAGCCCTCATACTGACTTCCCATAGTCAGTATGGTTGACCCACATACTGACTGCCCACAGTCAGTATGAAAAACGCCCTCATATTGACTTCTCTTGGTCAGTATGGAAAACTCTCGTACTGACTTCTCCTAGTCAGTACAGGAAAGCCCTCATACTGACTTCTCCTAGTCAGTATGAAAAACCCTATACTGAGTACCAAAACTCAGTTTTGGTCAAGGCTATACTTGGTGAAAAACCAAGTTTCAAGGCGTGCATTTCTTCAGTTCTCGAGCATCTCCTTTGTTCGGTCTTCAACTTAAGTTCTATTACAATTCGATTGATCCTATACAAGGATTACAATGTTCAGAACTCTAGAAACTGAAAAACTGACTAAAATGGTTTTTACAATCTTTGACCCACCACAACACAAAAAGTAAAGAATGATTTCACTAAAAAAATCCTAGCAATATATACTAAATATACTAAATGGCAGTAGTCTATCTACTGTACCATTCCCGCCTAATTCCATCATGTTTCATGTCAATACTATTTTTCATTTTCATTTCAAGTTATTTTTAATTTTGAGGATACAATTATATTAAAATTTATTACTATACATTAGGCATGTGTAAGTTATTTACTAGACATTGATATAAATATAACAGAAAGCAACACGCCTTTAAAATTTTAAATACCACCTATTTTTAATTTCATAAGATTGATTAAAATAAATATTTGAGATAATAACCACTTTAATCTTTTCAACTATTCTTGAACTAATTTTCTCTCCACGTTGATAGAAATTTAAGAGTTATTAAAAAGTTTCAAGGAGGATAATTTTACATGATAGAAATAAAATTCAAGGTCAATCATTTACAAATTGGCTTATTTTATATAGAATTTTTTTTGATAAAAAAATTTGGTATAATTATCATTTTAATCAGTAAATTTAACAAGTTTTTAACAATTTATAATATAACTTTATTTATCAATTATTATATGCTTTTTATATTCTAAGTTACACATTATTTATTTATAATATAATCCGTGCAACGTACGAGTGTATATCTAGTATATATATATATATGAGATAATTGAAATAGCAACTATCTTTAATAATTCACATGATATATTATCTAAGTAAGAAATGACTTATTTAATCTATTTCGTTTTGGGATTATAAATAGATTTTGAATATTAAATAATAAATATATATTTAATAAATTAATTAATATATTATTATTTAAATAAGCCATTCCATTGAGCTTAGTAAGCCAATTTTATAACCTGAGTTTGGATTTGCTTAAGTAAATAGATTTTGATGCCTAAAACCCCTAATCTAATAGTCCATTTATTTCCACCACTAATAAATGATGCTAGCGCACACCCACCCGCCTAGGCTTTGGTCTGGTCAAGTAGCCATGAACTTAAGACCACCATCATCACTGGTGACCAATACATGCTGGGCGCAGCAAAAATGAGAAATTTTTGAAAAAAAAAATATTAAAACATTAAATTTTGTAATGACCTTGGACTGCAGACTGCCCAAACCCGTCAACTGACAGCCTAATCACTTTATTCCCTTTTGTACACGTGTCATACTTTGGTTTCAACAATGAAATTTTTATATAATTTTAATTACAAATAATTTAAATTGTTATAAAATATTTAAATACATAAAATAATTTCAGGCTTCTTGGAGTATTTTTTATTTATATTTCATTTAGATTTTCAGGTTTTATATTTGTATTTATTATTTTATTTTTTATAAATTGTTGTAATATTAATTTATCAATTAAATTATTTTTTGTGCATGATAATTTATTTTCTTAATCATGAATTTAAAGTATTTGCTCAATTTTTATATTATATTGAAATAGAGAAAATTTAATATTTTAATAGAAAAGTTAGGTTCGGTTGGGTGTGGTCACTGATGAGGGAGGTAAAATATTATGTTGAAGGTTATGTAGTAGATGAAAGAAAAATTAATATTTTATTTTACGATTGGGTTAAAATTGTTCAATGATGAGGATAGCCTAAGACGACTACAAAAGCGGGTGTTTGATTTGATGCTCAATATGCGTCTGTCAACGAACCACCATCTTTGTCGGATCCTAACCAATAAATGTTGGGCGGTCGGGTTAGTCATCCCAAAAAAAAATTATTTTCTTTATTTTTATAAATATATATTTTGTAAAAATAAAATTATATAGCATTAATTCTACGAATTTGTAATTAATCTCCTATGATATTTGAATTATGCATCCGCCCACTCACTTTTATTAGTGATACAATGAATAGATGTGTAGTCATTGTGTAGACACATCTCGAGGGTGGACCACATAAATAACAAAAAGTTGTATGAGACGGACTAACAATTTTTTTAGATGGATTCAATTGAGCTTTTCAGCAAATGATATTTTTTTTAATATATTATATATTTATTCTTTATTCAGTGAATAATGTTTGTAATCTTTATTAGTAAATTATATATTTTTCTTCATTAAGTCAATATTCCAATCTTTGTTCACAAAATGATATATAATTCTTTTTTATATAATATGAATATCAGTCTACACAATTTTTGTAGGATCACGCAATACCATTTCACTATAAGTAGATATTTCGATACTTCGATTATGCTCACTTACCCACTGTAGACAAATATTAATGTGCCCATAAGCTGATGTGGTAATATGCTATTTGTGGTGAGGTCAATATTAATTATTTTATCATTAATGTTATATTGTCATATTACTAATAGACACATTAACACAAATCCACAGTGAGTATGTGACCATTTTTGTTCGAAATTCATACTAGTTTACATATGAAATTTAATAAAAGGTTGCATAGTATACAAGTTGAGTCAATTTTCTCACCTTTGGCTTGTCGGGTTTATCAGAGTCGTTGTGTCGATCGCCTCCAACTTCTTCCGATAATCTCGCGAGCTTATCCCCTTGTCGCATGATGACTCTTTTGACTGTTGGGTGGCTTCTTAGTTACCATTGGGTACCCCAGTTCGGCCTATCAAACTACTTTCATCTTGATCGGACTGTTTTGTTCAGACTGCTTCCTGCGAGCTATTTTTCATCGAGCTATTTCTTTTATGGGGCTGCTTCCTCTTGGGCTTGCCTGCTACTTGGCCTGCGAAAATAGCGTTGGACCTTACTTTGAGCTTTTAGATGGACTGATTTTTGTCATACCCAACACACTTTATAAAAAACAAGCTGGACAGCCCAAAGTCATCCCAAAAATTATAAAATTAGCTCTATTAGACAGTTTTTTGGATATTTTGGAGCCTAAGTAGATTAGCCGCCGGCTCATTTTTTATTTAATAATATAAATAATTAAAAAATTAATAAAAATAAGTTAATTATAGTTTAGGCATATCTAAATTGGTATTCATCTAGACTTTATTCAAGTATTATTATATGCATCGTTTTAAAAGTAATAAATGTAAAATAATAAAACCCAGTTGGTAGATAGCAATTGGCTATGAATCATCCCCAACTCCAACCAACTAACATTTATAGCAAACACAACATTACATTCGCAGAGAGAGAGAAGAGAGAGGAAGTGATGAATTCGAAGCTCCGATCTCTGTGGAACCACCCGGCGGGGCCGAAAACGATCCATTTCTGGGCGCCCACCTTCAAGTGGGGGCTGAGCATCGCCAACATCTCCGACTTCACGAAGCCGCCGGAGACTCTCTCCTACCCGCAGCAGTCTGTCATAGCCATCTCCGGCATCATCTGGTCTCGCTACTGCTTCGTCATCAAGCCCTGGAACTGGAATCTCTTCGGCGTTAACTCCGCCATGGCCTGCACCGGCTTCTACCAGCTCGCCAGGAAGCTCCGCCACGACTACTCCGCCGCCTTGCTGCCTGCCTCCGCCCAAGACGAATGAACCCACCGGCCGGCCGTGGTGATTTTTATTTTATTTATCGTACTAGAATAATATATATAATTGCTCATCTTTTCTTTTTTTTCTGTAATGGGATATATATTTATATAATTAATAAATAATTCAGAAATTAGATATTCCCTTGTCTGTCCGGCCAGACTAGTTTATATTTCTATTTTCGTTTCTCTCATCAGATTAATTTATTTTCCTAAAATAAAAAAAATCTTCTTATATCAATAAAATATTAATTTTTCTGCATTAATTTTATGCTGAAATCAAACTGGACTACTTTTAATAGAATTGTCACGTGTGGAAAATGGCTTAATATATGTATTATAATTTAAAGTTCATGAACCACTAAGCTGTTCCTTCATTTGGGCTTAACGCCCAGTGCCTAATTTGTTGATTTTTTTTATAATTATTTTAAACTTATAAATATTATTTTAGATTTTGGCATATATGCCCGAAACATTTGATAGAGCTGATTTCATATATTTAGATTGAACTGAACTTGTTTACGCTGATTTTTGCAATACTAACTGAAATGTGAAAGTTGTTGAGGTTTGTGTGAGATATTATTAATTTTCTTGTTTGAAAAATACATTATAATTTATTTTGATAGAAAATATTATTAATTTATGATATAGTATTATGATGATCGATCTCTTCGAAAGATATAATTGGGTATCTAAGCGAGGACGAGACTTGTCAAAAATAAATTGTTAGGCTTTAATTTGTGGTGAATTATTGAAGCCTATGGCGGGTGTTTTGGTGGATTTTGATAAAATAAAAACTTTGATTTATACGAATTATGTTTTAAACTTCATTTGAGATAGTGTTTTATGAGTTTTATGAAATTATACTTTAAAATTCATGATACTTTTTTTTTTTTTTTTTTTTTTTTTGTGAGCTGATTTTTACTTGTTTATTTTTTATCCGCCATTTTTAACTCATATATGCAAAACAAAATGCACGAAAGAGAAAAGTAGGGGTGGGAATAAAAGATCCAATTTTAATCCTGTAGGGATGGATCTATTATGATTCCAAGTGATTTGAGTTTTGATCTATTAACTCGGCTCATCTCAAATTTTAGTTAGTTTTTTGTAATTCTTCTACTAGTTATTATTATTATTTATTTATTTTACTTTCGCCACAAATATATTGTTTTAATTGTTCACAATTGAACCTAACTTTATTGAATTAAGTATATAAAAAAAAAATAGAAAAAACATTAAAAAATATTTTAAAACTAAAATAAAAAATCACTTTAAACCCATCTAAGGCATACTTCAAGCTCACCTCATACCCAATCCAAGCTCATCCAAGGCTCGGCACGGCCCATCTCACCACTGATCCTAAACTGTGTCGGGTACCTAACTGGTAGGATACGGTGGGATATACACTACAAGAAAAATAGCTTGTAGTGACGATAATGCTAGTGACAATTAAAATTTCGTCACTAAACATACGTATACAGTAACAATTATTCATTTCGTCACAAAAAATATAATTTGTGATAATTTTATTTGTTGTCATTATTTTTATCACTAAAGTTAGCGACAATAATATTTTTGTGACTAAAGATGCATCTATAGCTACAATTATCTTTCTCGTCACAAAAAATATTATTTGTGATAATTTTATATGTTGTCACTATTTTTTATCACTAAAGTTAGCGACAATAGTATTTTTGTAACTAAAAATGAATTTACAACAACAATAATTTTTGTCCTCACAAAAATATATAATTTGTGACAATCTTATAAATTGTTAGTATTTATTGTCGCTGTAATTAGTGACAATAATATCTAGTGACTAAAAATACATTTATTTGTAATAACGTCATAAAATGTTAGTATTTTTTGTCACTATAGTTAGTGACAATAATATTTTTGTGACTGGAAATATCTTTATTAGTGACAAAATCATAAATATTGTTAGTATTTATTGTCACTATAGTTAAAAACAATAATATTTTTGTGATAAAAAATACTTTTACATTGACAATTACTTATTTTACAACAAAAGAAATAATTTATGATAATTTTAAATAATATCACTAATATATAAGAACAAAAATATTTAAGGTTAAATAATATCTAATTTATATTTGATATTAACTCTACTTTTAAGATTCAAGAATATCTAATGTTTCTCTCTACTTTTAAAATTATAAATTATATTTGAAATCTAAATTATACCTAATTAAAAATTATAGATATTTTAAAGCGTTTGAATTTTTGAATTATTCATTATTTTGATTAAAAAAATTAATTGTTTGACTTTTAAGAATTTAATTTTACAAATTCTTAATTATACTATGTATTATAACTAAAAACATATCATTAATATATTGTTCTTAATTCATGAATAAATAATAATTACATTGAATTTAATAAATTGTATTATAATTTTCCAAGAATAATAAAATATTGAATGTGTAAAAATATATTTTTTTTTATTTATGAATTGATATAATAATCATAATATTAATTTACCTTAAAATTAATTATTGTTTATTAATCAAAAATCGAAAAAGAAAAATATTTAAATATATTTTGAACTCTTTATAATCGAACCATTTTCTTGTTGTTTCAAAGTGAAACACTTCAAAAGTTAAATATTGTGGGATAACAATATTAATATTTAATTATAGTATAAACTAGATTTGCGCCCGCGCGATGCGCGAATCAAATATATGATGTCTTATTTGATAATATTAAAATATAATTAATAAAGTTCTATGTTTTAGCATTTTTAGGAGTTATTTTTACATAAATTTAATTTTTATTCATCAATATTATATTTAATATTATAATATAAATGATTTTGTATATTATATTAGTGATATTTAATATTTTAAAGAAAAAGTGATAAATGTAATTTTGCTATTATATTATAATAGAATAAATATTAAATAAAACGAAATTAAAAATTAATTTATATTTTCTACGGGACAGTTAATTAAGGACTATTTTATTTTAATATAGTACATAGATATGCGTGAAGTTAATTAATATTTAAATAGATAATTTTTAATCTATACAAACACTCCAAACATAAATTAATGATGAAAATTAGAGAAACTCGATTTTGCCTAATTTTAAAATAAAGATGTTTAATTAAGTTAAATTTTATTTTTTTAAAATAGTGGAATGATCAAATTTACATTTATGTATATTAATTGTCATATTTTAGTAACAATGGGGCTTTTGTTGTAGTGGTTTGAGGTAATGAATAATAATTATGAGGTCTTGTGTTCAAATCCTGTTAATGATGTATTTACTTATTTTATTTTGATTGATCTTGCAGGAGGCTGCTCATATGTGGCGCAGGCAAGCCGGGGCGGGTTCGGCTTCTTGGTGGTCTGGGTGCGGTGCGACCATGCCGGGTGAGGGGGCCGGTTTCAGCTTGGTGTGGTGGAGTCCAGGTATGGTCCGTGTGCAGGCAAGTTGGGGTGGGTTCGGCTTCTTGGTGGTCTGGGTGCTGCGAGATGAGACCTTGCTGTGTGGGGGGCTGATACGGCTTAGTGTGATGTGCAGCCAGCGCAAAGGCGCGCATGACAGGGTGGGCCGGGCGGGTTTGGCTTGTGGTGGTGGTCTGGGTGCGCGTCGGCAAGTTCAGAGACGGGCAGGGTAGAGTGGTTCGGGTGCGAGGTGCGGTGCAACCTGACCACCAGGTACCAATCGAATTCCGGTGGGTTACTAATAAAAAATATTTATTATTTAAAATAAGATTTTGTGAAAAACATAAATTGTCACTATATGTATAAATAATAGTGACAATAATTTTAGGTAACTATAAAATAGAAAAATAGTGACAATAATAGTTGAGTGACTATAGAATTAAAAAGTAGTGATAATATTTTTTTGTTGTTAAAACAATATATTTTAGTGACAAAAATTAAGTGTCACTATAATATAAATTATAGTGACAATTATTTACTATTGTTACTAAAACTTTTAGCACTATTCAGTAGCCACGACTTAGCGACGAACACAAAAATTGTCACTACCTTGATTTAGTGACAATTTTTATATATATAGCAACAATTACTGTCTTCGCTCTACATCATTTTTTTTTGTAGTGATATCTCTTTATATTCTGTGTAATATGGCTATTGAGTCCATGAGTATGGTTCTACTTAGGGATGTTAATTTAGCCGGGAGTTCGCGGATTGACCCGACTAATCCGAACTAAAATGCGAATTAGGGTTTATATATTTTAATTCGAATTTTTTTTTAACCCAATAACCCGGCTGGGACTACAAGTTGACCCAATTAATTTTTTCAATACTTTTATCATAATTATATTACCAAAACTTACTTATATTATTTAATATCACATTTATTAATTAAGTTTTTGGTTACATAATATAAATGGTAAATTCTCATATGAGACAGTTTCATAATTTTTATTGTGAGACGAATTTGATGAAATGATGTGTTTCTTTATTGCAAATGATGTCACACCATTTTTATTGTGAGACGAATTTAATGAAATGATGTTTTCTTTATTGCAAATGATGTATTTATTTGTTGCAAATAAAGTAATTTTTAAAAATGAAATGATGTATTTAACTTATTGAAATGATGTATTAAGATCCGTCTCACAATAAAAAAATGGGGAGACTGTCTCTCAGGAGACCAACTCAATATAAATAGTTTATAATAGATAACTAGATCCTTAACTATTTAATCATGATGTTAAAATATATAAATATTAAAAAATAATATATTTTAAATATTTAAATGTATGAATATATAAAGATTGTGATGTATTTTGAATTT
The DNA here is from genome assembly GCA_026898455.1 of Plectranthus barbatus. NCBI lineage: Eukaryota > Viridiplantae > Streptophyta > Magnoliopsida > Lamiales > Lamiaceae > Plectranthus > Plectranthus barbatus. The sequence continues at coordinate 192,134 of JAPKLW010001087.1, read as the reverse complement.
TTTAAGATAAAATATATATTTTGTTCATATTCTATTATTTTGAAGATTATTAAAGTGAGAAAATATTAAATAATACTCCCTCCGTCCTGCCCGAATTGTTACACTTACCAAATTGGGCGTTCCACCCGAATTGTTACATTTCTAAAAATGACAACTTTTTTCACACTCAACAATAAAATATTAATCCCACTAACTCATTCTACACTCACAACTCTTAATTCCCGTGACGAAAAAAAGTGTAACAATTTGCACGAGACGGAGGGAATTTTATAAAAAAATAATTCATAAATTCATAAGTCCGACAGGCTAGTCCGAAAATTGATGAGTTAAGGTTAGAGTCAAAATTTTTTAGCCTTCAACCCCATTAAGCTCGGATCGAATAACCCGCAATATAATACGGCTGAACCAAAAATTGATGGATTGTCATCCCTAGGACTACTACTGCAGTTTGGATAAGGAATATATAATGGTTTGGGATGAACAAATATATGTTCTTGACGCTATTAATCTATGATTATAGTTGATGGATCATGAAGTCGAACTTTTACGGGAACATGTAGAGTGTGTGCATTTAAATTATTATTAAAAAAAAAATCAAAGTGAAATTTGGTATCCTTGGTCTGTACTTTTTAAAACGCCAATTTGATTTTTTCTCTCTCTTGGAATTTTTTAATTTCTGTAGTGATATGCTAACCTAATTAAGTGAAATTATAGTTTGGCCGAAATGTGTTAACCTAGTTTGGATTATTTAACTATACTTGATCACTATACCGCTCTTTTCCTTAATGCGTTTCTTGTTTCGGGTATACCATATTTGCTTTGCTTGTTAGCCCTTTTTGATCCTTTTCATTTTTATTTTTATTTTTAAATTGATGTTAAAAAAAGAACTGAAGTCGTACAAATTAGGATAAAAAATTATACTCCCTCCGTCCCTTATAAGTAGTCCATTTTCTTTTCGGCACGGAGATTAAGAGTTGTGAGTGTAGTGGAATTAATATTTTATTGGTGAGTGTGAAAAAGTTTGCCATTTTAGGAAAGTGGGACTAATTTATGGGACAAACAAAAATGGGAAGTGGGACTACTTCAAAGGGACGAAGGGAGTATATATTAAAATTATTATAATTTTCTCAAATACATCATAAAATATATATTTATTATAATATATATATCAGACTTTAATAATAATAAAATTAAAAAATCGCCCCAATGCCCTCCCAACTCCAATACTCTCTCAATTTTCAAACATAATTCGCGAATCACAGCTCCTACACTGCTATCGCCTCGCCACCGCCTCCAATACTTCCACCGCGCCGTCACCTCCTTGCTCTCACTCCAAAGGTTGTAGCCTGCAACATCTCTTTTCATTCCTTTGAGGTAAAGTGCAACTGCGTCGTTTTACTCAATTTTTATATTATTACGATTTTTGTTCACTAGAAAGATTAATTTTCTTTCCATACGCGCCCTCGCCGGAATTGGAAATTCTGGAATCTGATGCTTTTGATTTTTTTTTTTTCACATGGGTTTATATTCTCTGCAGTTTAGTTGAATTTAGCGCTTTTGTGTGGGCTTATTCCTTATTCCGTTTCTAGCTACTGCAATGGTTATTATAATTGCGCTTAATTTTCTTCGTGGTTTTGGTTTTTATTTTTTTATGGCGCATTATGCGCATAATTTTTGTCTAGGCTTTGGATGATACTAGGAAAGCTGCAGAATTAGGCATAATGTTACTTTTTTTTTCTTTTGAGGAAAGAAATCTTGTTGCTTTTACTCTGCATTTTATCTGAATTTTTTTGTGCTGTTTGTTTGATGATTATTGAATTTGGAAAAGTAATTTTCCTATGTTTGTATGATATCTTTTTATATTTGTATTGTAATTGGTTTTGGTATGGATTAATTGTAGCAAATGAAAACCTGCTCATGTCAATGCCGACTAGCCCTTAGGTTTCACGCAGAAATGTTGGAAACGTTAACTTGATTCTTATAGAGATGGATTGGCTTAGTATGTTTTAAGTGCTGAAATAATTAGAATTAGAAATTTTTATAACTAATCTGTGATGCATTGGGATGAAGAATTTTGACGGGACTGATCTATGTACTTGTTCATCTTCCTTCTGAAATTTCCTAAATGTTTGTACAGTACTTGGTTTTGGCATCGGCTATTTGTTTTTGTTGATGCCCCTGTTAATGGTGATGCCGTGACTAGCACTTAGGTTTCTCAACAGAATCCTGGGATACGTTTAGTGCATTCTTGTAAAATGAAGTTTTTAAAAATAAGTGCTAAACTAATAAAAAGTAGATATGTGTATTGATTTTTCTCTCGTTTGTCTTCCTTTGAGTTTCGCTACACCAAATGCTTTAATCTTTATGCAAGCCGAGTTGAAATAATGTATTTCTTTCCTGTTCGAAACATTCTACAGTTGGAAATGCGAGGTTGATGTGCCCTTTGACCAATATTGGTAATACAATTTACATGAAGTGTAAATTGTTCTGATATATATATATATATATATATATATATATACAATTAGAAAATGAAGAACAGGAATGTGAATTTGACTTTCTCTGGATTTGCACACGATTAAAAGGAGGTTTTGTATGTTTTATTTTTGAGAAGTCAACGAACACTTCATCCGTGTTATCCAGTTTGGTCTGAAATTAATGAAGTTAGGTAATATAAGTTGAGAAATGGTCCTCGAGAGAAGCTTTCCGGTTAGTGGTTGGTTATTTATATGCAACGTGGATCATTAATACTACCTAATTACTATTTTGGCTTATCTGTTTCTGACATACTTTATGGGGCTAACGAATGCGGCCAAATAATTATTGCGAAAATAATCTGTCATGGTGGACGTCTAGCTTCGGAATATCATTGCCTCAATAATAGGGAGTAGTCGGTTGGTTGATTATGTCAAGAGTACCTACAGGCTACATCCATGATATGTAAACTCATGCTCTTCACCTGCCAAATTCCTCTTTTGAATTGAACTGCCAAACTGGTAGCATTTCTTGCTTTCTTTTTCTAATGAGGTTGGATGCTTTCAGTCTCATAAAATGGCGGATGAACTTCAAGTAGTGGGCAAATCATCCGAAAAGATCTCAGAAACAGTATCTCAGCAGAAGCAGGAAACCCTTGAAGAGGTGCTTTCGAGGCACAGGTACTGCCATACATAATTTTTTTTTTTGTCGTATTTTTTTTAAAATGAGGCGAAAACCTGGAATAGGAAATATGATGAATCCTGGCCAAAATGTAAAGAAAATTCTTACAAATCTTTAGTTTTTTCTAAAACTGAAGTGTTAAACTCATGCCTCAGAAGTATTTAACTGTAAAAGCCATTGAGCACTTTGTAAAAATTTTTTGAGTTGCAGGAAAGAAACTCTCGATCTGCAGAACAAGGAAGTTTCATTGAAGAAGGCAGCTGCTAAAGGCAGCAAGGCAGAGCAGAAAGCCAAGAAGAAACAAGTTGATGAAGAGATATCTAGACTTTCAACAGAGCTTAAACAAAGACAGGCTGGGGAACTGGCATCTTTAGGTTATAATAGTAGTAAAGGGAGTCAAAAAGGAAATCTCGATGACCTGGTGAAGGCTATTGCTGGGGTTTCAGTCACAAATCAAACCGAGCACCCAAAAATCAGCAAGAATGCCAAAAAGCATAAGAAAAGAGCTGAACAGGATGCAGCCAGGGAGCAAAGAATACAAGAAGAGCAGAGCCAGACTGTAAATGATCGAATGATTGAAGAGGAGAGGTTAGAAAAAAAACTCGAGCCCCTCGGATTCACCATCAATGAAATAAAACCTGATGGACATTGTCTATACCGAGCTGTTGAAAATCAGTTGGCGGTCCAATCTGGAGGCTCTTCTCCTTACACTTACCAAGAGCTCCGGCAAATGGTGGCTGCTTATATGCGGCAACATGTGACAGATTTTCTGCCATTTTTCTTGTCCGAGAATATGGCAGATGGAGAATCAGAAGACTCCCTTACAGAAAGATTTGAGAATTACTGTAAGGAAATAGAATCAACAGCAGCCTGGGGAGGGCAATTAGAACTTGGTGCTCTGACCCACTGTCTGAAGAAACATATCAAGATATTCTCTGGATCATTCCCTGAAGTTGAAATGGGAAAGGAATACACGGGTGGCACCACGACTGGCTCTTCGAATTCGAGCATCATGCTATCCTATCACAGGCATGCTTTTGGGCTAGGTGAGCATTACAATTCTGTTGTTCCCATCTGATGTCAATAGTCATTTTGTATCAAAGATTTGCCTTGGAATGGTTTTATATCTACACTGATGCATGCCTATGTGCAATTGTTTTTATAAGACTGGATGTGAACTGTGAAGTATGTTCAATTATCTTGAAACTGGATTGACATTCGATTTCATTTTTATTCTACATCATTCTGAGAAAATGATACCTGTGTGAATGAGTTCTATATTTGGTTGTTGAGACCATAATATATTCATATCGACTGACGTCTGTAGAGTTTGAATTTGTGATATATGAACATGAGATCTCGTGCTTCACCACTATTAGACTGCTCATGGGGTCTTGGTTTTTGGATAGTCTCATGGGTCATGTAATCACATTATATAATTCAGACATTTATCTTCTGTTTCTTCCATGTTCCAAAATTCGAATCTGAGGTGGATGATGAGTAAGATAAAAATAAACTTATAGATTACTTATTAGTGACCCAATTTAAAAAACTTAAATGCATATGGAGTTTAACTAAATGTAACAATTTTAATAAATATTTTGGCGAGAGGAGATAGATGAAGAGATCATTTTCAGCAAAAGGAATTGCATGCCAAGAGGGTAGTTTGCTTGCAAAACAGATAGGTAATTGATATACCAAAAATATGTGCAAGATGATATTTTTTTTGTGACACATGTTTAAAATATATCATTTTATAAATGATAATAACTTGGAGACTCACTCATTGATTTATGCTTGTGCTGATAAAAAAGTTTGCATTAAATCATAGTTACATTTTTTTTCTTAAAAAAGGATCGTTTTGAAATATTACAATCGATATATAATGTGGTTTTATAGTATCTTTTAGAGAGTGTTAAAACTAAAAAGATCCAAAATTACTAAATGGTAGGAAATATTTTCCTAATTCTGATTCTTGAATTATATGATATAATTGGTAAAAACTCAACCATTATTCTGAAACAAACTTCAAATATATTGACTCCCACTAAAGCATAAAATCATGAGGTTCATAATAAAAGTTATTGTCCTTTGCCAAAAACAAGATTAGATAATTGTTGTTGAAAAAAATTATTGCAGGAGTTATTGTTTCCCCCTAAACGATGTCGAAATAAAAGATGTTTGTTAGACTTGACCCGGTTTGGGCAGTAACCCGTTGCCCCGAACCGGACTATCCGACGACCCGCATTGACGAATACTATCGTCTATCAGCATTCAGCGCTGGAGCATTTATTATAGTTGTAGAATTTAGAACAACGACAACATTTTTTGAACAACAATTAATAGATGCTTTCACAGTGACTGCAAAACAATTTGAGGAAAATATAAAATGGATGCGGCAAAGATGGAAGAGTTGAAGGGTTTTGTGGAGTACTGCAAAGAAAACCCATCTGCGTTGCGCACTCCACCGCTTGCATTTTTCAAGGATTTTCTCCAAAGGTGCAAACTTTCATTCTTCGAAAAAAGTTGGTTAACCTTTTATTTTGCTCTATAAAGATGAGATTTTCACGTGTTTATTTGTTCGTCCTTTTCAGTCTAGGTGCTCGAATTCCGGCGTCTGGAGAATCGGTGAGCTATCCTCTTGATTTGCTGTATTAATTAATTAATTAATGATGCTGGAGTGATTTTATTTCATGTTCTGGAAGATTCTTGATTGATGGTTGTCTGTATGTGTTCTGAAATGAAAGCTTTGTTGTGATTTTTTGTGTTGGTAGGTTCTTGGTTTAACTGGATTTGAGCTTTGGTTTTTTGATGAATTTAATCTGCAATGAACTGCATTGGATGATTAGTTCTAGCTCTCATAGATTGTTTATTATTCAGTTTTTTGCATTTCTTTTCTTAGATTTGAAGTCGTTTAGCAGTATGATTTAGGGTGAGGATTGATGGTGTTTCACTTGCTGAAATTGGAAATTGAACACATGTTTTAATAATTAAGCATTGTTGGCCCTACTTCTATAGTTATATTGAGATATACATATATTTACCTCTTTGGAGGCAAGCTGCATTAGTGTTTCCCTTTGAGCATCAGTGTTTTCTTGCTACCAAGAATGAGTTTATATTGTCTTTCATCCATCCGGTTGAGAAAGCTTAGATCAATAAATGGCGCGAAGTTTATATCTAACTAGATTTTAAGTGCGCTACAAAGTGGAACCACCACGTGTAATGCACACGAAAAAATATCTAACTTACAGCCAGCTAAACAGCAATTGGATGCTGGAAATACTGAGCTTCAATAAATGACAGTTGACACGTTTCGTATATCATTTCCGTGTTGGTCTGATCTGATGGCCTACAAGTTTCTGTCGTTTCGTGAGCTTTGATGTCCACATTTTAATTTTGTCATTGCTGATTTTGTCGGTTTGCGTATTTCTGTTATAGAAAGCAAACCGCCCTTCAATAAATTCCAAATCATTATCCAGATTTTGGTTTGCAATTGTTCCTAACACTGTCAATATCCATGACAGCAGTCTTTATAGTTTGGAAGTCCTCTCTCTTTTTTTTATCATTACAGCCGAGGTTGTTTCTAATATGCATGGCCTGGGATTATTTCTTTTCATTTATGACCCGAAACCTGATGCAGGGCATGGACTACGAAGATATGAAGCCCAACGTGACAAAGGATGACGACTCAAATGATGAGATTGTTGAATCTGATGTTGAGTTGGATAATTCTGAAGTTGTGGAGCCTGACAATGATCCTCCACAAAAAGTGGGTAGCTCAGCGAACACCGATATCGTGGCACCCTATCTGTCTATATTACATTTATGGACACTTTATTTTTGCAGATGGGAGACCCTTCTGTTGAAGTATCCGAAGAAAATCAAGAAGCTGCTCAGTTGTCGAAAGCAAAAGCCATGGAAGCAATTGCTGATGGTATGCACTTTATGGAATTTCTTTTATTTAATTTTGCAGACACTCTTTTCCCAGGGAGTAATAATATTTGCAACTGCTGGTGGCGAAATCCAGGCAAGTTTAGTGAGGCAATCGATTACCTAACAGAAGCAATCATGTTGAATCCGAAGTCTGCAATATTGTATGCAAATAGAGGTAATTCTTGTACATGTGAACTATGCGTTATTTGAAAATTCTCACATTTAATCTTGATTGCAAGCATCAATATCTTCTGTCGTTGAATCTTCTTCTCCAGCGAGTATCTTTATCAAACTGAAGAAACCAAATGCTGCAATCTGAGATGCTGATGCAGCTTTACAGGTATAGGGAAGAAAATCGATTTGGTTTTTACTTATTCATTTGTCTCTGTTTTCAAGGGTATTCAATCCCATTAAATAAGAAGATAATTTTTATTATTGTTTGCATTAGATCAACCCTGACTCTGCAAAAGGATATAAAGCACGAGGGATGGCAAGAGCAATGCTGGGCTTATGGGAAGAGGCGGCTCGTGATTTGCACGTGGCATCAAATTTGGATTTCGACGAGGAGATAGGACTGATGCTTAAGAAAGTAAACTATACCTCTTAGCTCAATGACATTACTTCCTTAATTTTTTTAGTTCCATTTCCCTTTCTCGAATGATTTACAGAACGGATTGCAACATGTGGCAGTTTAAAGCTGTGTTACATCATCTGATTTTTGCTTAAAAAACTTTTTAGGTTGAACCCAATGCAAACAGACTTGAAGAGCACAACAGGAAATATGGACGCTTGCGCAAAGAGAAGGAGCTGAGGAAAATCGAGCTTGAGAAGAAACGTCAAGCCGAGCTTGAGAAGAAACGTCAAGTGAGTCTTTAACTCTTTTTTATATAATCTACTTATTGCAACACTTAGTAGTTATCTCCCAAAGGAGCTTAACGGCTTGATAGGTTGTCGAGACCTTCAAAACTAGTCCCAAATGCATGTTTTTTTCGATATTTCTGCTTCTTGGCTTCTCCTAACACCCTCAAAACTCGTCCAAATCTCACTTTGACCTTCAAATCATAAAAGCAACCCACACTACAAGTTTCAAGCAAACAAGAGAATTTAGGCATAAAATAAGTAGACAAAAGTAAGCGAGCATGAAATACAATAACTTATGTAGTTGCATTCATTCGTCACTTTCTCTAGTTCTAAACACGATTAATTCCCCTCTAATGGTCTCGTTACAGGAAGCTGAAGCTGCATCTGTTTTTAAAGAAGGTAAATATACTGATTTACCTACATTTTCACAGAAAAATCATATGATCTGTATGACCTTTTGTTTCGTGAAGTCATGCTGCGCATTGTCTCTATTTTCGTCTCATTTGCTTGCAGGAGATATAATCGGGATTCATTCTGCCGGAGAGTTGAAAGTTATACTCAATGCAGCTTCAAAGGCATCACGGCTTTCAATTCTCTACTTCACTGCGACATGGTGCGGCCCCTGCCGTTACATCTCTCCCGTTTTCACGAGCTTGGCAGCCAAGTACCGAAAGGTTGTTTTCCTGAAGGTTGATATTGACGAGGCCACAGACGCTGCTGCGGAATGGAACGTCAGCAGCGTCCCCTGCTTCTTCTTTGTGAAGAACGGCAAAGAGGTCGATAAAGTCGTCGGCGCCGACAAAAACGCGCTCGAGCAGAAGATTGCTCAACTTGCTTGATGCGAGTGAGGTGCTCGGAATAGATTAAAAAAAACTGATTTCTCTTTAACATGCATCGCAAGCTATGAACTACAGTTTTTTACCTATATTTACATCATTGACATTCTAGTTGAATGGAAAAGGGAAATAAAATGGTGTTTGAGCAAGATGCACTTTTTCTTTTTCATATTTGGATCATAATTTTATGTTTCTAGCTATTTTTAATTAAGAAGTTAAATGTACATGACAATCATTATAAGATAAAAAACTTGTATAGAATGGATCTAATCGATCAATTCTCATCTAAACATTATGAGAATTGATCGATTTTCATGAGATTCAACCAATTTGTCGTAAAAATTGATCGATTTTTAAGAAGAAATAGAAATTGACGGATTTTTACAGTGAGAATTGATCGATTTTTATTTTGTCTCATTTGAAAAAGAGTCTTGCATGAGGCCTTCCATCATTAAGCTTAAATTATTTTGTCTCATTTGATTGACAAGTCTTTAGTTCTTACAAATTATTTTCATCATCTTACGTTTCTTATTAGACGCAATGCGCTTTTAGTATAGTGTCGGGACTTGAGGTTTCCTCTCACGACGTCGTATTGTGTAGGCGCTAATTTTTAAAAGTTGGTTGATCCATTAGAGAAGGGTCAGAGTTTTGCAAATTGAAAACTAAAACCTCTACACCACTCTCTCTTTCTCTTTCTCTTTCTTCGTGTGTGTGTGTGTGCATGTGCAGATGCTTCAGCCCTATAATTATTGGATCAATTCGGCCAAATCTCAAAATTCACGAGCCCTACTCTTGGAAATCAGTTACAGGTGACAGCATTTACTTCCGTTGATGAGGTTTTGAAGTTTAATTATGAAACTATCAAAAAACATATGTTTCGGTCATTTATTCAGCCAAATTAGGGAATAATTCCGGTATAATAGTCACTTGAAAGTAGAGAGATATTTGGTAGGAGATATATTTACAATAATGAACTGTTCATTATTAACTTATTTACTCTCCTTTGATTTAGTTGAAAGGGAGCAGATATGAATTGGATTATCATGCTGCACTGCTTTATTGCCACATTGCCTTCATTCATGTAATCCTGTCGGTTTATGTATCCGAACGATGTGTATCTTGTCCTGTTCGAATTAGCCTGACAAGTGTCCGCGTGCAATCAATGAGCATTTTGGGGAATTTAAGTGTTTGTTAGGGTTAGCGTACGCGTACATTTCTTTACAGAGGCGTAGCAAATTGGTAACCCCTGCTGCTGCTTGTAGATCTTGGCTTGCGCGGTAAGACCATGAATGTTTCATTTTGTGTGTGTGATAGCTAGATCTCCTTAGATTTTTGCTTATCCTGATTTTTGTGGACTGAATTTATTGATCCAGTGCAAAAATGTTGAGATCTATGTATTTGAAGATTCTTGAATCTAACACAACAAACGCGCTGGTTGATGATTTCATGGATGTGGAGATTGTTGAGTCTGATGTTGAGTTAGATGAATCTGATGTTGTGGAGCCTGACCATGATCCCCCACAGGAGGTTTGCGTGTTTTAATATTTTTATTCGCTGCTTGAGTCAGGAAATTATATCTCTCTTTGTTTTTCTAGATGGGAGACCCTACAGTTGAAGTGACTCAAGAAAATCGAGAAGCTGCACAAGTGACTAAATCAAAGGCCATGGATGCAATCCTTGAAGGTAGATGCTTTTTCAGAAATTCAATGTAGCTATTGTTAACAAATCTGTGATAGAAGTTAATGTTCAAACCCTCCATAATTAGGTGAGCTCAGTAAAGCTATAAGTCATCTAACAGAAGCAATTGTACTAAATCCAAAGTCAGCAATATTATATGCCAGCAGAGGTACCTACCAAAATGTTACAAGTCTATTTCTTTTGTGAGATTTTGCATTCTGTAATAATTTCAAACTCCTATTTCAGCTAATGTCTTTATTAAACTGAAGAAACCAAATGCTGCTATCCGTGATGCTGATGCTGCACTAAAGGTATATAGTTACTCATTTTGGGGCAGTTGAGGGATTATATAAAAACATTTAGGCTTGATTTCTTGAGTATAATTTATTTGATGTTTTGGTAGATTGATGCTGATTTAGGTAAAGGATATAAAGCTCGTGGTATGGCAGAAGTTCAATTGGGCTTATGGGAGGTAGCTGCAAGAGATTTGCATATGGCATCAAAGTTAGATTTTGATGAGGAGGCTACTATGATGCTTAAAAAGGTGGTTTACATCAGATCTACTGCAATAAATACTTTCTGTTTCTAACAAATTTTATAATTTCAAGGGATGTTCCTTATAATTTTCAGGTTGAATCCAATGTCAAGAAGATTGTAGAGCATCGACAAAAATATGAAAACCTTCAGAAAGCAAAGGTGCAGAGGAAAGCTGAGCTCGAGAGGCTGAGATGTATGCAGGTACTTTACTGATGGCACCATCCCAATTTCGATATGATATACACACATCATATTGAATGGATGTTTTTGTTTTGCTTTCTTTGGCTGTTGTTCTTGCAGGAAGCTCGTGAATTTGCTTCATTGTTGAAGGATGGTATACTTAACTGCATTGTTGCAATCTCTGAAATAGTAGCATTTTTCACATTTAAAAAAAAAATGATCAAGAAATTGTTTTGGTAACATTTGACAGTTCAGTAAGTTGGATCTGTGTTAATACAGGAGAAGTGAACCGTATTGACTCATCTAAGGACCTGAAAACCAAGATGAATGCTGCTTCAAAGATGTTGCGGCTTGCAGTCGTTTACTTCACTGCAACCTGGTGTGGCCCCTGTCGCTACATTGGCCCGATATACACGAGCTTAGCTTCAAAGCATCCAAAAGCCGTGTTCTTGAAAGTTGACATCGACGATGTGCCTGAAGCAGCAGCAGAATGCAGAGTCCAAAGCATCCCTAGCTTCTACTTGTTTAAAAATGGTGGAGTAGTTGCTGAGGAACTTGAGATCAACATGAGCTCGCTTGAAAAGAAGATTATTGAGCACATTTGATCATGATGATTCCTCCAACTCAAGGTTGGTTTTATCAAAAGAGTTTTGTTACATTTAACTGAATTTTTTAATTGTTTATTTCTTGCTTTTCTGTGCAATGTTAAGGATTAATTAAGGGATGCTTTAGTTTGCAGGTATTTTCTGTTTTATATCATTTATGCCAATAAAAATAAAAAAAAACTCATACAATAATTTGTCAAGTAAAAAATGTAAATATATATGATCATTTTCCAAAAAGACAGCACTATCCCCCTCTTTAGGATGCTTATAGAGAGTCTACACCAACTAAAAAGGAACAAATGCAGAGTAAAATGTGAAAGCCATCCTTCATTTCCTCTCATTCTTGGAATAAAACCTCAAAACCACGTAGAAGAAGAGCCTGTACAGCACTCCCCAGGCCAGCAGAATGCCGATATCAATCCAAATACTCTCAAGGTGATCAATATCCATGGTGAACAACACATCCTCTCCAATCAACACATGCTCATCAGCGCGAACTCTGCAGTAGTCCACGCCTCGAGTCACATTGTGCAACTGGCTGATCTTGATCTTTCCGAGGGGGCCAGGTGTGAGCTCCTGATCGTAACCATGATAGCAGCGCGTCCCTTTGAACTCGTTGATCAGGAGGGCCTCGAAAGGGTACTTGATCGCGGAGATGTAGTGCAGCCATTTCCAGTAGACTGGGATGAGAGAGGACTTCAAGAAGAATCCACATGTGAGGAAGAAGAGAGCTGTCGTGGCTATGACCACTGCATAGCCGGTGATGTAGCTTGGCACGACTGCGCTGACGAGCATCACGTAGGCGTTGGTGGTGATGAGGGAGGCGTAGAGGATGAGCCAGTAGGATATGATGTTGCCGTGGAGGCGGAGGATGTATTTGGTGATTGCTGCGAATGTGAAGCCTTGGATGGCGAAGAAGGGGAGGTAGACGAGGAGGGAGGAGATGACGTAGGAGGAGGCTCTGTAGGCGTTGTGGGAGGTCTCTCTGATGAAGATGAACCTCTCCTGGATGAAGGTGGGGACTGCATCGTTAGATGAGAAGAAGACGAGGCAGATGGCGAAGATGTAGAAGTTGAGGAGCTTGTTTATGGTTAGAAACTCTGTTTTGTTGAGTTTCTTGAAGAGGGAAGATAGGATTAGCGCCATGACAGCTAGGACGATCTCCCGGGAGAGGAAGAGCTCCGGGGTTCGGACCACGTTCAGGGCAGTGCGCCACGACAGCACGGCCACTTCGCGCAGCCACGGGTTGGCGAACTTCCTCCGGTACTCCGGCTCGTCCAGCACCTCCCCCGCCTCCTCGATGTCAAAGGAGGAGTTGTTGAATGATGATGATGAGTGGCCTAAAACTGGTGTTTTAGGTGGGGGCAGTGGCGTTGCGTGGCGGTTGTAGACATGGCTCCTTGAGCTTGACATGGGTGTTTGCCCCGGCGTTCGTGCCGGGGTCCACGTGGGAGGGCGTCGCGGGGTGGAACCTGTGACGCCCTGATAGATCCAGACTGAGAAATCCTTGTAGAAATGTGAGGCAAGCCTTGGATAGACCCCACTCTGCATGCTGAGAGGGGTCTGAGGGACTCTGCTCTTCCTCTCTAGAGATGCATCGAAGTTTTCATCACCGTCTTCTTCAACATTGCTGTTGTATTCAAACGGCCCTGATCTAGGGGTGGGGAGGCCGCCTCCTGCATGTGAGAACTGGCCACTCTGCAGGCTGAGGTGCTTCCCCCATGGCGTGTGAGGAGTTCGAGGCTTTCTTCTAATCGGTGTCATAGCCACTTGATCCGGCTTGATCCCATCGCGCTGGTACAACACCAGTGGATCCAGACCTATCGTCGACTCGTCGTACTCCTTGATCACGTCGAGGAGGTACTCGATGTCGTTTTCGCCCTCCGGGACTGGGCGTTGGAAACCGGCAAGGTAAGCCGGAAGTGCAGTTGGGCTTCCCATGTATACTAGCCTTCCCCTGCACCACCCACCATTATTTTGATTGCTTTTGCAATTCTTCTATAGTTGTATTATAGTGATTGAAACTTGACAACTTTACCTAGCAAGAACTGTGATCCGGTCCAGCAGCATCTGGATTCTGAAAGAAGGCTGATGGATTGTCATCAAAACTATGCTGCCTCCCCTAGCAATGTCCTTCACCTTCTCCACGACGCTGTAAGCGCTCGTCGAGTCGAGACCCGAGGTAGGCTCATCAAGAAACAAGAGTGATGGCTTGTGGATTATGTCTACTCCAATCGACACCCTTCTCTTCTCTCCACCAGAAACCCCCCTCGTGCCTTCATTTCCAATGTATGTATGCATTGCACTCTGCCGCCAAGAGGAATGAATATACATATAATCACTTTCACTTCATCTGTTTTGCAATCTTGATTAAGAGAGGGAGAGGGGGGGAAACTTACAGTTAAACCGAGCTGATTGACAAGCTCAACAACTCTCTTCTTCTTGTCAGCAGTGGAGATGGATGGTGGAAGCCTGACTTCTGCAGCAAACATGAAGGTCTCGAAAACGGTGAGCATGGGAAACAGCTGATCATCTTGCATCACATAAGATGAGATCATTTTCATGTAACTGGCTGTCACTGCTTTCCCATCCATCCGGACATACCCTTCGAGGCTCCCCTGCGCAATCCGGCCGGCCAGAGCATCGAGAAACGTGGACTTCCCGGCTCCGCTGGGCCCCATGATGGCCATGATCTCGCCTCTCATGGCCTGCCCGGAGATGTCGTTGAGGAGGTAGGTCTCCTTGGTGATCCACACCCCATCCTTCTTCTGTTTCTTCAACACACTGTATGATAGGTTCTTGAACTCCAGGCCTTGCCCCGGGACCAGCTTCCGCCTGGCCGGGTGCTTCTTGGTGCCCTGCGCCGTCTTCTCCAAGTCCAGCAGTGTGTCCAGTCTTCTCTTGTTGGATGTGTATCTCGACATATTCTCTCTCCCTCTCTATGTCTCTCTTGTTGTTGGAGTTGGGACAAATGCAGCTCCTATTCCTATAAATTGGAAGGTGGGAAACTAGGACGATGGGATTGAAAGAAATGGATTTGGAAGGTTGCTGGAGATGTGAAAATGGGACATTTAGATACAGCAAGGCTGTCGTTACAAAACTGCATAGGAATTTACGAAGGCCTACTTTGATGTTGCAGGAGATGCATTTTCTTCTATTGTTTGTTTGTCCAGCTTAAGACAATCATTTTTTGTCTCCTTTTTTCAAATTTCCTTAAATTCTTGTTTACTGTTTTGTACCAAGAAAAAGTACTGCTTCTTGATGTTTAGTGTTTTGGAGTAAAAGTAGTTGTTTTCAATAGACAAAGTCCACAGCCTTTATTCCATGTGCCATCTTTATTCTTCGTTAACACATATATATATTTCACACACACACATATATATATATATATATATATATATATATATATATATATTTGGTGACGAGAGAAATCGCAGCCGTTGTAGGGGAATGAAACCATCTCTAAGCATATACTACTACGATTCTTGTCTGATTTTGGATCCTTCAGTTCTCTTATGACTCACTGGTTTTGTTTATTTGGCCGATATGAATGGATTCCGGCTTCTAATTTTGACAGTTTAAACTTCAAAATTTGCCTAAATTTAATTTAATGTACCAAGTAATTATTTTGTTTTCTACTTCAATGATTTATGCATATTCAGCGACATCATTATTCTACTTGGAGAATTTCAATAATACTTTTTAATTCTTTTAGTAATTTGGATTTATATATGAGTTGTAGTGTTTAAAAGTTTATCTTAGGTTTTTTTAATCTTTTAAATATATGATGAATTATGCATATCTGTATATGAATGTACAACTATTAGTTTTCAACATGAGAACGGAAAATCTATGATATGAGGTTGACATGGCTCCCTAGACGCTATGCCAACATTTAAAATGTCATAGAAATAACATTGTGTTGTCTGCATATAGGATTATAATTTAAAGAGATTCAAATATACTATAAATTATTGATATTTTTTTAAATGTTAATGTTGTCAATTATCTGTTACCGAATTCTCGCTCGCTATATATAATTTGAAACACAAGTAATTATTTGATGATTTATTTGAGAATACACATAATTCGTAATATTTAAAAATATGATACATTGTAAATCCATGTCATATTAAATGACACATGTAATGGAATAATTAAATTAAGGAGTTTTATAGATTTAGATACTCAAAGATAGTTTAATTATTGATTCAGGACCCGAAAGATTAATTCTCAATCCAGAACCTGAAAGATCACAAAAATTCTCAATTCAGGACCCGAAAGATCATACAATTCTCAATCCAAGACTTTAATATTAGGTCTTGGATTGAGAATTGTTTGAATTTTTTTAATGGGTCTGTTCCAGGTCTGAATCGGGTCGGTTCTGGATCCGCTTCAGACTTGGAACAGACCCATTAAAAAAACACCTCAATGTCTCATTTTGACAGAAAATTATATTTTTTGGTATTTTTGTGATGCGTCATAAAAAGTGAATATTTTTGTGATGTGTTTTATAAAAATAGGTATTTAAAAATATTTCCACATTATAAAAACCCTTTATCTAAAGTGAAAACAACATCGTAGGATTTCTCGTCGGGACATAACTGTTGAAGATTTTCGAACATCAATTGATTACAAGTTTGAGATAAAATTGCTAAAAGTGAGACATGAAATGTAAATTTTTCGAGAAAAAAAGAAACGAGAATGATTGGTTTATGTTGATTTGTAAGCTGAAGCATGAGGATAACTCTGGGACACAAAACTACAAAGAAGTGGCCGTTAAATCTCAACCAACATCATACATTTGCAATTTGGCTTAAAAAAAGGGGGAAACAAAATTGCAATGGCAGCTAACGCCATCTCTTCTCCTCCACTCACAACTTCAGTTTCATCTTCATCTTCATCGTCAAAAAATCTGATCTTTGCCAAAAAGACTGTATCTTTATCATCATCATCCACATGTTTTGGGACTGCGGGAGCAACGAGATTTGGCAGCATAACTGTCAAGAAAAGGAGTGGCGAGAGATTTGGAGTGGTGAAATGCATGGCTTCTGCTGCGCCGTCTGTTCTTCCAAAAGCGCTTCTGTTCGATTGCGATGGCGTGTTGGTGGACACTGAGAAAGATGGGCATCGTGTTTCTTTCAATGACACTTTTGATGAAGTACTCTCTACTTTTGTGTGTGTGTGATTTCGTTCTTTGATTGTGAAGATTTGCTGGTTTGATTTCTTGCTCTTATTCTCTGTCACTGTGAAATGGTTTGGGCTATCGAGAACTTGACCAGGAATGTTATTGCTTATGACTGAAATGAAATGGGCTTCTGAATTTAAGGGGGGAAATGACAAAATACTGCAGCTCTTCACATTAAAAAAATTAAAGTGAAATTGATAGTTGTGTGTGTATGGTTTCATTTATTGTTGTGAAGATATGTTTTGTGTGGCTATGACTTCCTCTCACGGTGAGTTGAATTGGGTTGCTTTAGGCTCGATTGATTGAGAACTCGTCTATTTTTCTTTGTTTTCATTAATTTTCTTGTACTTAATCATGCAATGCCCATGAATGATTTTGTTTAGGACTAAAATGAAATGGGCTTCTGCGGTTCAAGGTTATAAAATGGTATAATCATTATTTGTTGGTGTGATTCTTGATATCTCTCTCTCATGGTGTGGTGAAGAATTAGGTTGTTTAGGCTTGTTTGATTGAGAACTTCTCCAATTTCTGTGTTTTTTTCTCTTGTACATATTGTTGTTATGTTCACGAATGCTTTTGGTTAAGAGTGAAATGAAAACGGGCATCTAAATTATAGGAACAAAGTGATAAAACGTTGTGTTTCTTCACATTTCCTTTTTAGAATTGATTCTAGTGTAGCTAATGGTGAATGAAATCAATATTATTTGCTTTGTCCGTCACTTCCTCATTCAAAAACTTCCATTCTTGATGGACTAAAATTAATGTGTGGGATTTAGAGAAAGTCTTGATTTGCTTGATTGTGCAGAAAGAGCTGGGAGTCACGTGGGATGTCGACTTGTATGGCGAGCTGCTGGAGATCGGGGGAGGAAAAGAAAGGTACATTCACTATTTTGTGAAGTTTCCATGCCCTTGTTTGAGGTTCTTTCAAAATTGCTCTGATATAGGTATATCCATCTATACTTGCAAACTGTCTAGTTGTTCATCTCAAGTCGCACATGAAATCACGACGTTTCAGGGATAGCATATGGGCTGAAACTCCTTGTTTTTTTTTGTTGGTTGAATTCCAGGATGACAGCCTACTTTAATAAGGTAGGCTGGCCGGAGAAGGCGCCAAAAACTGATCCAGAAAGAAAGGAATTCATAGCTTCACTTCACAAGCGAAAGACTGAACTGTTTATGGTTCTGATCGAAAAGAAGTTGCTGCCTCTTAGACCCGGTGTGGCAAAGTAAGGTTGTTCGTGGACGTACTTAATTAACTGCAACTTCTGTGGGAAATTGCTGCATTTCTTTGAAATACTTGTGGTTAAACCTCCTACTTATACTACTGTTTTGATAAACTAATTAAAGCTTCTTATGCATCATCTCCCTTGCTAATACTAATTCTACAACTTTGATCCTTCACAGTAGCTTACAACAAATATAGCAATGATTTGATGTGGGATTGCACGAAATCATGAACCCCGTGTTTTATGAGACATTCTAGTTTGGAGTGTTTTAGATATGATACATTTTGTAACTTTCCTGTCTTACATAGTTCTGTATATTCTTGCACTACTTGAATCCTATATTCTGTCGCGACATCTGTATACCGGTGTAACTGAACTGAAAACTCGACAGGCTAATAGACCAGGCTCTGGGGAATGGAGTTAAGGTTGCTGTCTGCAGCACTTCAAATGAGAAGGCGGTATGCACTATCAGGTTTCCTCAGTTTTCTGTAGTTAACATACATTCTTGTTCGTCTGGATAATACGTGCCTACAACGCGTTCTTGGTGAATCAAGATACGAGACAGTGGAGACTAGGGCTAACACATCTCACTTGAACTAATTTTATCATGGAAGCTTGATATTAGACATACAAGCTCTGATGAAACCCCACGTTGAGTTTCAGGTCTCTGCTGTAGTGTCCTGCCTGTTAGGACCCGAACGAGCTGCACAGATTCAGATCTTTGCAGGAGACGTGGTGCCTCGAAAGAAGCCTGATCCGGTAAGCTTCACGGAGAATAAAACACACCTTCTGCATCATGAGCAATGCTTAATTAACCAGTATCTTTCTTGCAGGCCATCTATCTCTTAGCTGCAGAAACACTGGGAGTCGAGCCTTCGAGGTAGAGAGACCGAACCCTTCTGTTCGCATGCACGAGTTTTAATCCGAACCATTGTTTTCGTGTTGCAGCTGCGTTGTCATCGAAGACAGTGGCATCGGTCTCGCAGCTGCCAAAGCTGCCGGAATGAAGTGTATTGTGACAAAGAGCGGGTGAGTTCACTTTTTAACATGTGTGTTTGATGCCTTGCTGTGATGGTCTCGTGGATTTTCAGGTACACCGGCGATGAGGATTTCGGGAAGGCGGATGCGGTTTTCGACTTCATCGGAGACCCGCCGGAGGAGCGGTTCGACTTGGCTTTCTGTGGGAGCCTCCTTGAGAAACAATATGTCAGTTAGAAATTTGTAGTTTGTACCGTTCTTGAGGTTTTTGCCCTCTTCTTACATGAACATCGTGGTTGAGTTTGAAGTTATAATATTCTTGTTTTATATTATTATTATAACTTAATTAAAAAAGAAAACTAATGTCTGAAATATATTGAAGAACATAAGAAAATATGATTAATTCATATGATGTTACTAGAATCATACTCGAAATATTTTTATGCTTATAATTAAATTTTAATATAAGAGAATATTATTATTTTTAAAATTTATATTTTATCCAAATAAACTTAGTATTATATCTATTGTATATATATTTAAAAAAGTAATTTAATATTGAAAAAATTATATCGATCATACTAAATAAGAATATACTTATTAAACATAAATTGTATTCATTTGATGAAGACAAAAGAATACTTTTTTCAATTGAAAAATAATATATTCTAAATTATATTAATAATGTGTGGATTTATTACATACGTTATGTATTAATTGCATGACTTTGACATCTTTTAGCACATATTAATTATTATAATTTATAATAATTTAGCTCAGATATATTTAATTCATCTATATTATCTTCTACATAGAAAATCATCAAGCTTCCGTATCATCCAAAATACATATTTTTAATAAAAGTGTATAAATCATAAATTTAGTAATATCTAAACTTTAATTTGCACGTAAAAAAATAATTATTATTATTTTAAAATTTTGGAAGATGGGCAGATTTAGGGATGTCAATCGGGCTAACCCGTTGCGTTTCGGGCTAACCCTATCGGGCTACGGGCTATTCGGTCCGGGTTGAATCGGGCTGAATTTTTATCGGGCTAAAAATTCTTGAACCTAACCCTAACCCACCGGTTTTCGGGTTGACCTGTCGGGTTGACAATATTTACGAGTTTATTTTTGTAAAGATTTTCTTAAAATATTTTAACAATCCCTAAAACAAAATTAAAAAAAGAAAATGATGAACCAACATAAATAAAAGACATCAAATATCAATATATTTGCAAAAATATAGTGATAAGTCGATAATCATAGTTTGAAAAGAAAAAAAAACATTAATCCTTATATACCAACTAATTTAAGTAATATAAGTACATTTCTCAACGTATAAAATGATAAAATAATGATTAAAAAATTAAATATAGCTTTCACTTGGGTGAACATAACAACGAGTGGCTAAAGGTTCTTGAAAGAAGAAATGAGTAGGTACGCTAATTAGGAGAGTGACGAGTGGAAGACAGTGAAAGAGGAAGAAATGAGAGATTTTTCGATTTGAGAGTAAAGGACTACGTCATTGGGAGAGATTGATGAGATTTTGTGTGACGAAAAATTAGATCTAGAAAATTTGGTATATAATTAATGGGTATAGTATGATATAAATAATATTAGAAATAATAAATAATAAATTATTTAAATATATTATTAAATATTGCCGGACCTACGGGCCGACTCGCAACCCACCGGGCTCAGCCCGTTCGGGCCGCCAACCCGTCGGGTTCAACCCGTTCGGTTAAAAATAATTTCGGGTTGAAATTTTTTTACCCTAACCCGCATTTTAGCCCACCGATTTCGGGTCGACCCATCGGTTTCGAGCTTTATTGACATCCCTAGGCAGATTATCACAATAAATAATTGAAATATGATTATCTCACAATGAATGATTAAATAATTATAAAATATTTAATATATTTTATTAGGCAAATTCTCAGAGGAGATGGTCTCATCATTTTTATTGTGAGACGAATTTAATGAAATGATGTGTTTCTTTATTGCAAATTATGGCTCACCGTTTTTATTGTGAAACGAATTTAATGAAATAATATAATGTGTTTCTTTATTGCAAATGATGTATTTCTTTGTTGCAAATAATATAATTTTTAAAAATGAAATGATATTTAACTTATTGAAATGATGTATTAAGGTTCGTCTCACAATAAAAAATGATGAAACCGTCTCTTAAGAGACCAACTCATTTTATTAAGTATGAAGTATGAACATGCTTTTCAAAATTTTGGAGAAAATTTTCTGGAATACCTTTAATATATTATATAGATATGAGAAATCTTCTATGAATCAAATGACATATTATTACTATTATGTGCATTCGCCCCATAGGCCATATACTACCTTATTTTATTTTGAAAATTCAAATTGACAACGAATATATATTTTCAAAAAATTAAAAAAATGATAAAATACTCAAGAGTTTTGTTTTTCCCTCTCAATTTCCGTGGATTTAATTTTAATTTTGATAATAATGGTTCAATATTCAAATTCTAGAGGTTTTTGGAATCATTAGAAAAGGAACAATGTGAACATTCATTAAATCACCACCAGCAACTTGGCCTCTTTGGGTCGTATGGTATCTCTCTAAATTAATTCACACTTATTGGGATTTGGTCTAAGTAGTGATTAAATATAGGTACATTCTAATTAAACCATGCTTAAATAAATTAATATATCTAATAAATCGATTACTACTATTTAAACATTAAATGAAATGCTTCTTTAAATAATAATGAGGATGACTTAGAAGACAATTAAATTTAGTCATCAGTCCCAACCATTGCTAATGAATTCGATAAATATTCAGACTCTATATTAACTGAATCCTTATCTAGGGATGCGTGCACATTAATTTGCTTATATTTAAATTGCAAAATTACAATTATTAAGTCAATGGTTAATTACTATGTGAGAAGTTGACAAATTAAAATGCAAACTAAATTGTATTAAAATTGTCTCACAGTTTGAAGAAAGAAACATAATAGACAAAAATGAAAAACTTGAGAAAAAAAAATGATTTGATCAGTTGATTATTGTATTAATTTTATTAAAATTATAATACTAATGATACATATAATCAAATCGATATTAATTAATATTTAAATTATATTTTTTGAACTGATTGAATGAAATTTTATTTTATTTTTTTCAAATGAACCAAATTTGTTTTGATTTAAATTGTGTTAATAAAAGTGTGATCACATCACATGCATGGAAACATGAGAGAATGGAATACCATACTCATTATTCGAACACAAACAAACAAGTAGTCCCAAATTATTATTGAAAATGTACAAAAATAATCAACCAAATATTTTTCATACAAAGAATGATGGTTCATGGTAGAGCTGAACACAAAAATCAAGATGTGGGCCAATTTTGTTTTACACAAACCTATTATTATTCTCTTGGAATTCTTGTCTCTTCCCTCTTTCTTAAGACACACATAAAAAAGGAAAATATAATTTATTTTTTTTATATAAAAAAAAGGAGAAAGAGGTGTCTACAGTCTACTACCCGTGATAGTGGGTGGTCCAATCGATGAAATAAATTAATATTCTTTTTTTCACAAAATAAACGAAAGCATGCGTTGTAAACATCGATTCCTCGACTTTTTCCAATTCCCTTTCCAATAATTTCTCCCAAAATCAACATCACACCTATCTTCTCTTGCAATTTTATCAATCTAATCTACAATTAAAATGCCAAAATCATTACCCTACTTCTAAAGTTGCATTCTTTGAACAAAATACACGCATCTTCACTAAAAAAATGGACTTCAAAACTGAAATATATATAGTATTTCTTTCCCAATTGAATCCAACATTTTTGATACAACATTCTGGAAAGCGTGTCAGGAAAAAAAAAAAAACGAAAAAATAATTGAAAGAATTGAAGAGCTTCAAGTTTCACGAACACCCTTCTCTGTAATTTTTTGAGTTTTAAATTAAAAAGGAAAAAAAAAGCAATATAATTCAATTCAATTGTTGTTCTTCCTAAAAACGACCTCAGTGTCCAACCCAAATCCATCAATGCTCCTCACCTCAATCAGCTCCGACTTCTTGAACATCTCCTCCAACGGCTTCACGCTGTACAGATCGTTGGCCGAGTACTTATCCGCCCGCCGCGACAGCAGCACGTGGAGCACGCACACGCCGCCGCGCCTCAGCGTCCGCTCGATCTCGCCCACGAACCGCCACGGGTAGAGCGCGTGGTCGAACACGTTCGAGAACTCGAAGTCGAACGACTCGTCGCGGAAAGGCTGCTGGTGGAAATCGCCCTTGATCACGAGCGGCGGGTAGGGCACCAGATCGATCCCCACCGAGTCGTCGACCCCGACGCGCTTCAGGGCGGCGACCTCCTGGCCGACCCGGGCGCCGATGCAGAGGGATTTGGAGGAGTTAGAGAGGAGGTCGCGGCGCTTGAGGTCGTCGAAGAATTGGGCGAACTTGGTGACCTTGCGATCCCAATCGCGGGTGGTCCATATCTGGCGGAGCTTGGGGTTGAGGGTTTTGTTGAGCTGGCGGTTGAGGTAGGCGTCGTAGGAGGAGTAGCCGGGGCGGATCTTGAGATCGGAGGGGAGGGAGAGGGGGGGAGAGGGGGCTTGGATTTGGAATTGGAATTGGAATTGGGATTGGCGGAGAGAGAGGAAGGCGAAGAAAGAGAGAGAGAGGAGGAGGAAGAGGAGAAAGGGTTTGAGTAGGAGGAAACTGAGTTTTTGGAAATCCGTTTTCATGTCTGCATGAGGTGGAGTGGTGGATTTGGAGAGTTCAATGGCTTTGCAGAATTCTGCATGCAAAGCTGGGACAATATTGTGTTTGTGTTTTTTCTTTTGGTTTATATCATCACATTCATGCGTGTGCCTATTCAATCCACTGTATTTCGCGTGGGGTGGGTGTGTGTGAGAGAGAGATAGAGAGAGGTTATGGAAGAAACAAACGAAAAGTAGAGAAGCATTGCACATGAAACGCGGCGAAATGAATTATAAAATAAATTGCAAAAATATAAAAATTTGGGAAAAACAAAAGGGTAATTATTACATGATTAATTATAAAAAATAAACTGCATACTGTAATTTTACAAAAATTTCCTGCTAAAGGGGTCAGGATCTAGAATGAGGACGCTTTTTCTTTCCTTTTCGTAATTAGAATTGTGTAGCTTTCAGATTTCACCAAACTCAATTATAAAAATCACATCCACTTAAAGAAACTGCAAATCCACATTAATGACACTATAAAGCATATAATAGAGAATCGACAGGATAGATTTAAACATCCACATTAAATGTTCTCAAAAATATTGTCTCGTTAAAGAATCTTTACTTAGTATTATATGTAGTTTCTAAAACATTTATATATTTTTAAACCTTATGCAAAATCACTAATTATGAAAATAAATAAAAACCTAAGAGGGCGGTGGCGGTGGCGGTGGCTCCGTCCCTATATATATTGGTACATTTTGGAGCTAGTAGGATTTATTGAACCTAACCCTAGCTCCTTTTCTCCATTCTATATTTTCAATAAATTTATTTAATTCAGTTATAGGATTTGACTTGTGCTATATCATTGATGAGTAATTGCAGTGCACATGGAAGTAAATTATTAAATAAAGAAATTAATAAAGGAAGGATTTTTTTTAAAAAAATTTCGTCTGTGTGGGTTGAAATATACAATAATTTGAGATTGAGAGAGAGCGTTCACAATCACATGGTTACATGCAACCAGCTGTATACACAAATTGCCACCTCTTTAATGTCGACTTTCGTAAATTAAATTCCTTTTTTTTTTTTATAGGGCAAGTAACTTAAATTCCTTGAATGCATCACACCATTTTTTTGTTGGGTGGGGTTCTGATTTTGGAGTGGGATGAATAATTTATATTTTATACACACTTTATAGAGGCGAGTTTTTTTTTTTTTGAGAGAAAATAAGCTTTGCATAAATTAAGCCCCAGCAGCCAAAAGGCACTGTAAATTAGGCGGGATACAGACAGAGCAATCAAAGCTCGCGAGTTGATTGCGAACAAGATTGGCAATCTTGTGCGCCAACAAGTTGTGGGATCTAGAGACCCAAACAAAACGAACATCCTCCAAATCTTGAGCTAAGTGCAAGATATTAGACAAAATGGTACCTAAGAAGGTTCTGGGAATGCAACTTTTTTGGAGTTTGAGAGCCACCACTTGGTTATCCAACTCAAACACAACCTGCTTAAAACCATGTTGTCGAGCAGCGATGATTCCGTGAAGACAGGCTGTTGCCTCAGCAATATCAATTTCGTGGCAATCCGGCAGAAACTCTGTTGTAACTTTGATGGCTGCACCACTGTGGTCGCGAAACACCCCGGCAAGACCCGCTCCACCCAAAGGGTTAAGTGAGGCATCTGAGTTAAACTTGATCCAAGGCTCCTCCGGAGGGACCCAACTGGAATGGGCGCGAGTTGCTTGACGAGAGAGGGGAACGATGCAATTAGCCGAGAGAAAACTTTGATGAGCAATCGACGCAATGTTGAAGCACTCCTGGTGAGTCAGTCTTCGGTGCTGAAAAATCAGAATGTTTCGGGCTTTCCAGAGTGCCCACAACAAGCAAGCAAAAACCTCCACAAATTCAGAGCTTTTGTCTTTGATAATGGCAAACATCCAGTCCTGAAGAGAAAGCTGAGCAGCATGATCAGAGTGACGAATGCGGAGGACACTTGCTTCCCAGAAGAAGGAGCTCCAACTACAATCACGAAGTGCATGAGCTGAAGACTCCACGGCTAAACCACATTTGGGGCAAATCGGGTCTAATTGTAAACCACGAGCCAGAAGGTTTGATTTTGATGGGAGGATTCCCCGAAGGCAACGCCAGATGAAAATCTGAATTTTGGGGGGGATCTGGAGTTTCCAAAGCCAGCGCCAATGAGTTGGGTTATTGGATGACGAAGAGGCGATCGATGATGAGGCATCTTTTTTGCTCTTCGCCGCCCAATAACCCGATTTGACAGAAAAAAGACCATCTTTAGTGAAGCTCCATCGAAGACAGTCCTCCAGCGGGGCTGCGGTAATTGGGATAGAAGAGATTTTCCGGACCACTTCAGCAGAAAAGAGATGGTAAAGGAGCTGAGAATTCCATGATTTACCATCCTCAGTCATCAAGTCTCGGACGGATGAGAGATCCTGCACAGAAAACAAATTTGGGGGGGGAGGTGTCAGAGGAGGATTCCCAGGAATCCATTGATCATTCCAGATGGAGATGGAGTGACCATTACGAACTGTCCAAACAAGTCCTTCCTTAAGAACGGATTGCCCAGCAAGAACACTTCGCCAAGAGAAACTTGGGTTGTAACCCGCCTTGGCATTGAGAAAAGAGTCCCTGGGGAAGTACCGAGCTTTCCAACTTTGCGCCAGAAGGGACTCAGGGTTGGAAAGAACTCGCCAGCCCTGTTTTGCGAGAAGAGCTTTGTTGAAGCACTCCAACTCCCGGAACCCGAGCCCTCCGAAATCCTTTACAGCACATGACTGATCCCAAGAACACCAATGGATTCTCCTTTCACAATTTCTTTGTCCCCACCAGAAATTAGCAATGATTTGGTTGATTCTTTTAGTGACAAAATGTGGTAGGTAACAACAACTCATAATGTAGGATGGTATAGCCTGTGCAACGGCCTTGATGAGAATCAGCTTCCCTGCCTGAGAGAGGGTTCGGACTTTCCAGTTTTTAAGTTTTTTGTTGACCCTATCCACAAGGAAATCAAAAATGTCTCTCTTCTTCCTCCCCACATGGACTGGGAGGCCAAGATAAGAGCTGTGATGTTCCACAACTGACGTTCCGCACAAGAGACCCAACGAAGAGGATTTATCTCTCGGAATGCACCGGCTAAAGGCAACTGAAGATTTATCAAAGTTAACTCTTTGGCCTGAAGCTTTCGTGTATTGCTCAATGATGACTTTGATTGTGAGGATCTCATTCTCGTTGGCCCGACCGAAAATGAGGCTGTCATCGGCGAAGAAAAGATGTGAGACTTTCGGAGCATTGCGACAGACTCTCACTCCGTGGATAAGCCCATTTGTTTCTGCTTGGTGAATAAGGGCAGAGAAAGCCTCTGCACAAAAGAGGAACAGATAAGGTGACAGGGGATCTCCTTGGCGTAGGCCGCGAGATGGAGAGAATGGTGGAGATGGGATCCCGTTAATAATGACTGAGTAGGAAACTGTGGTAATACATCGCAAAACAGTGTCAACAAAAGCTCTGCAAAAACCCAGTTGAGACATTGTCTTATCCAGGAAAGCCCATTCAACTCGATCGTAGGCTTTTGACATGTCGAGTTTTAAAGCAAAGCTAGCTTGGCGCTGGGAGTTACTAATTTTCATGGTGTGGAAGAGCTCTGAAGCAAGCAAGGCATTATCAGTAATAAGCCGTCCTGGGATAAAAGCTGATTGGGCTTGATTGATGATGTCAGGGAGGATGGTTTTGAGGCGGTTGGCTATACATTTGGTGACAAGTTTGGCAGCAACATTACACAAACTGATCGGACGGAACTCTTGTGGGGTGGCAGGAGAATTATTTTTTGGAATGAGAACAATGTTGGTATGGTTCATGGGTTTGGGAGAGAACCTATTGTTGAGAATATTGAGGATCATAGGAACGAGATCAGATTTAAGGGTGGGCCAGAATTTAATAAAGAAGAGAGCAGGAATACCATCCGGGCCTGGTGCTTTGAGGGGATGCATTTGTTGGAGAGCTTCAATGATTTCCTCTTCTTTATAGAGGCGAGTTGCAATGAGTGGTTGCGTGCAATTATTTAATTGCGGTTGTTGGTTGAATTCAAAGTTGTGAGATAATTTTTTTATGGATGAATTGTTGAGTTAGCAACCTGGGGAGGTATAATTGTTGGATTTGTCATGAAAATTAACTATTGTTGCTTAGAAAAGAAACTAAGTAACACTACCTGATTAGTTAGTTAATGGCAAATTGCAATAACTAGTAATAGAATGTCCCCTATATGCAGTCATAGACTCATTGGATTCTGAAATGGAAAATTAAGAATACCTTGAAGTTCAATTCAAGAAGCTGAATCCACAAATTTTAGGATCCTGTCGTGTAATATTATACAAGCATAGAACCCAAACTTCATGATTCAGCAATCAAATTTAATAAGAGAGAGAGTGTGTGTTTATGTGCAGAATATTCAGGTAAGAGGGATACAAACTTTCTTATTAGAAAAACTAAAAGCAAACAGATTCTAATTTGAATAGTGTTCATACATCATTATCCTAAATGCCAAAAGCAGATATACAATAGCATCCAATGTTTTGGGACATTACCATACTTGATGATTGCAGAAACATCAGAAACTACTGGAGCAGATGAGTGTTTACGTCGTTTGCATCCTTCCAAATCTGCTAGGGATCAGCTTACAAAGCATCGTTCTACCACTGTGATCAGTGAAATCCAGTCACTGCTTTCAGCGCCTAGCTATAACCATGATTCTATTATGTTACTGTAAATTCAACTTACATTCAGTAGTTTTTCCCAATGATGGCCCCTCTGGAACCCCAGCCCAGTCCAACCCGAGCACAACCATCAGCCATCAGCTCACTCAAGCTAACACGACATAGCAGGGTGATTGTGGACGTATAATTGGAGCTCTAGATTTCTTTAGATATCAGACTGCAGCATTGTCTGGTTTCCTCGGAGTGATACAACCCCTTGGGCAAGCAACACTTCCATATCGTTGTTTCAGGAGTCAGGACTACACTTCATTGCTGTCAAACCAAATAGCCTCAGGCCAAGATGGGAAATTCTCAAAGGAACTAGGAAGTGTTGCAGATTAAGCTAGGGCATGAACTTGAAGTTGGGTAGATTTTTGGAAGATCACAACATACCAACAATGGAGAAAATAGAACGCAACAGAATGATGCAGAAACTAGAAATACAGCTAACCCATTTGAAGTTGCATGGATGGTCATCTGAGTATGGTTGCAAATCAAGAATGGCTCAATGATGGCAAGATAAAGGTATGTGCACAAACAATGAGGTCCAAACTTCATAAGCTGATGGTCATTAGGCACCAAACCGCCTGCACCAAATCATGCTTAATTCAGAGGAGTTCAGGAAAGTAGAATTTTGCTCAGTTATCTATATTTCAAAGTTTCGCAAGTCATGACAACACATTTATCTCCTGCTACCTCAATAATAACATAATGACACAAAACTTATCAACCAATGGTCCATGTCTGAACATCTTTGATTTATGTGTGCAATATATTGTGCTTAATCATCAACCCTATTCACCAAAGCCAAAAAGACTTGATCTAATTCAGGTTTTAAAAAAAAGGACAATATAATGCATGCTTAACATCCCAGGAAGAGGTTTCATATAATTGACAGACAGTGCATTACCTAATCAAATTTCAGAGAGAATGCAAGATCGCATCCCTTCTAGACAAGGTTGCCACCTTGATTATGTTAGATTTAGCAGCATCCAAAAACGGATCTGATTCAATAGCCTTGTTGAAGCAGAACTTAGCTTCTTCCAAGTGACCCTCAGCTACAAACACAAGACCAAGATTGTTATATGCTGGTGCATAGCCAGGCCGCAGCTCAAGAGCCTTACTAAACATTGCTTTTGCGTCTTCATATTTTCTCATCTGCCTATAAAAATTCCCGAGGTTGGAAAATATAGCATGAGCTTGTTGGGAAGTGGCCAATGATAGGGCATGTTTATATACTTCTTCAGCTTGCGAAGATTCCTCAAGAAGCTGAAGAGAGATACCTAATAAAAGAAAAAGGGCATCTTAACCAAGGGAAGACAGAATTAATCAATAAAAGAAAGAAATCTATGGAGACAAATATTAGAAGTTACAATTACCAAGATTCGACCATGCATAAACACAGTCATTATGACGGGCGACTGCTGACTTAAGGTATGTCTGAGACATTTTAAGCTGCTGGGTACAAAGACAATGTAGGCCAATTTGGTTCCACTGTAAAGCATCATCAGGATCTTCTCCAATCGCCTGATTATTGGGCATGGAAATAGATATTAGCATTGTGTTCTTTCCTTGGTGATATTTTAGTAGCCCATTCACCATCTCATCCCTCAAACTACTACTACCACTACTAATAATAAGTGGCTTTCATATTGAAAATTTGTTTTTTTTAAAAAACAATGATTCTACTTAAGAATTAGAGGGGAGGAATATTTCATTCGCTCAGAACCCAAGAATTATCAACTAAAATTAGCTTGTCCAGACATGCTTCACAAAACTATGTGGGAAAAGGTAGGGAGGACCCAATCACTTGAGAGTCCCATTACATCAAATTCCTCCCTATGTGTAACAGAGTTTCTTCCTTATGTTTTCGACATTATTTAGGGGAAAAAAATCATTTTCCTTTGTTCATTGATTTACAATCACCTTCAAATTGAAAAATTAAACCACCAATGAGTTAGGGTGCAGATAATGACCTGCTTTAGACTGCTCATGGCGCGATCTTTAACTTCCAATAATTCCTTACGATCAATTTCAAACACTGCTGCAATCTCATGTTGAGCCTTGTGGGCCAGAGCAAGACCAGCCCAAGCTATGGGATGTTCAATGTGGACAGGGTCTCCATCTCTTAGTACTGAAGCCATCTCATTTCCTGCCCAAGTGAGCTGTTCATTTGGATTCTGGGATCTTTCAGCATCTCTGATGCGGTGAACTCCGATAGCATATCTTGTGGCCAAACAGTTTGGATCCAACTTTCCAGCCTACAGTAAGACATCCATAATGTTTAGGATAGCTAAACAAGTAGACCGAGCAATTGACAATAAAAAAAACCTGACTTGTGAGAAACCGGGAATTGCATCTTTTTCCTTACAAAAACAGGAAAACTTTGAATTTGTTCAAAATTGAGCAATGTGCTAAATGTACCTTTTCTAAGCATTTTCCAGAAGTTCTGTGATCACCAATCAAATGATATGCATTGGCCAGATTTGTCCAAATATGAGCTGCTCTGGGGTCAGATTTTACCCCTGCTAATAAACAATCCTTAGCAATGCAGACTGCCTTAGCATGATCCACAGAGGTTTGAGCACCATCGTTAGCCCCAGCACCTATACATAGCAGGATCAGGATGAATGATTAATCTCTCTTTAAACAACATAATGAAAAAACTGAAGTTGTGATATGCAACAGTGCGACTTTGGCACTTCTTGGTGCTATATGTGATCGAGCACTTTTATGTAACCTAAATCCAGTTCAATTGAAAAGTGTGATACCTGCAATAACTGAACCATATTTAATTAGGAGGAGGGCAGCATAGTTCACTAGAGCTGCAGGATGATTTTGATCCTTCAAAACCAGATTTTGGAGACACTTCTCTGCAAGTTCCAAATACCCTCTGTGGCACACAGCAAGGAAAATTGTATCAGAAAATCATGAGTTGAACAAAAAGAACTTGACATAAGAACATATATGAGTACCATTATCTTTAACAAAACGGGTGAAATGGAAACAGCATAACAAAGAAATTCTAGTATAAGTTGTGCAGCTGAACAAACAACATACAATAACACTTTTTCCAATGCCTCGCCTCATTGGAGCAATATATATCCTCTCCCCGACTCAATAAAATAAGACGGGAGAAGAAACTAAAGATTTGATGCTTACTGGAAGAAAATCATACCTGTGATATGTTCACAAGACTACAATATCTAGCTTAACTGGAGACATTATTTTATTTTTTTATCTGATAAACTAAATGAGGCAAAAGAAAATGTGAATAGTGACGAATACTGACTGGAAGCACATATGATCTAGGAAATGCATTTAGATAGGATTGACGAAAAAAAATCTAAGATACCACACCTACCCCTCCCCAAAGTTCTACCAGTGCCATCGGCCCCAACAATCTTGGTTCAGATTTTGATCGATCAACACACACTAATATAGCTGTCAAAGGAAAAACTGCACTCATACATATACACACTTATATAGAAGGCAATATCCTTCTACTTCTATTTTTACATCAATTGGATGAACATCAGGACAAGGAACTTCCTTTTTTTTGACCATCCAGTCAAGGTTAATAGTGAAAACTCATACTGGCATCAATATTTGTACACTGTGGCTTTAAGTGCCTTTAAATTGATGAGATAAGATGATAAATCTTTGAACTAAAGGTCCAAAGAACACAATGTACAGTAAGATCTGGCCATAAACAAAATGAAAACAAGTACTAATAGTTATTATGACATCGGATCACTGCTTAACTCAAAAAATTGTGAGCAGAAGTCATCCAATGTTACAAGCAGATTGGAATATTCAATTCTTGTGCACACAATTACCCTTATGAGGAAAGAAAGATAAAAATTATGCTACAAGTCTACAATATTATTAATACATAAGCAGATATCTGTGTAATCCATTTTAGTAATGTACATCATATATCAGAATACTGCAGTATATCCTTCTTACCCTTGAAGATAGGCAATTCCAAGGTTTCCAAGCCCATCCAAGTAGCCAGGGACAATCTCCAACAAAGAAGAAAATACAGATATAGCACTCTAGGAAGACCACAAGTCATGTTAGACATACTATGCTACTACATTCAAATACACATCCTATTTGACAAACAGTATTCACAATTTGCACCTGCAAGCGACCAGTTCTAAGAAGTATTAAACCTAATGTGTTCCAGACAGATGCCTGTCGAACATCTGATTCAATGGACTCCCTCAACTTCGAACAAATTTCATCAAGTTCGTGGGGTACAAGTTCTTTGTCCGAACTTGAATTCTCCAGAGTTTCTAGAAGTATACACTGCACATGCAAAAAGAAAATAAACGAACATCAAAAAGAGAAAAGTATGAATTAGGTCAAATACAATCAAGAAACCGAAATATGACAATCCAAAAATCTCTAGTTCTACAAAAGCTGACAAACCAAGTTAACTACATAAACTACAAGTAATCGAATTTAGATATGATGCTTACTGCCTTACTGTATATTCTTAATAGAAACTCAAGTCACCTGAGCATGGTGAAGCTGAACCACAGAAAGCAACTCCGGTCTATCAATTTCTTCCTCAGAGCGAAGTAATATCTCTGCTGCTTTTTCATATTCCGAAATAGCCTGCAAAATTGACATAACTGTACATAAAATAACTACAAACAAATAAAAGTGTGGTCATACCCAACTATGGGTGATTACGAGCCAAGTTCAATCGAGCAGGGTCATGTTCGAGTTCGACTCAATCGAGCTCATAATTTCAAGCTCAAATTCGACTCAATGTCATGCTCATCGAGCTCGATGAGTCGTGCTCAATATTTTTTCTTAATTTTATTAAAATTTAAATTATTTATACATTACGGTCAATATGTAATTAAGTACTAAGTTTAGGGTAAAAATATAAATTATATTCAGCTCAATAACGCTCACAAGCCTAGCTTGACTCGGGCTGGATTTAAACTTGACAAGGCTCGCGAGCCTATCTAGTCGAGAATCATTAAGCTCGAGCTCAACAACTACTTTAGTAACTCAAGGTCGAGCTCGACTCAGTTAATATCAAGTCAATTTTGAGTTGTTTCCGAGTCAACCTCAAGTAGCTCGCGAGTTGACTTGGCTTGTGATCACTCATA
This sequence comes from Plectranthus barbatus, assembly GCA_026898455.1. Taxonomy (NCBI): domain Eukaryota; kingdom Viridiplantae; phylum Streptophyta; class Magnoliopsida; order Lamiales; family Lamiaceae; genus Plectranthus; species Plectranthus barbatus. The sequence continues at coordinate 158,335 of JAPKLW010001087.1, read as the reverse complement.
CACCCAACATCCCAACCTGTACCTTTTGGGGTTGACCCATTCTTTGATACATTAATCCAAGTATGAAATGAGCATGCATATTCTTTGCCATCTTCCGAGCAACATGTACCAGTCCCTGAAAACATAAGTACTAGTTAAAATAATGTGCTTTTAACATGCATCCAAAAGCCACTTCTCCTCTGTTAACATATTAATGCCGAAATGAAAAGGCAACCAAAGCCATAAAGTTCCCATCTTAGGTTCATTTCTTAAAAGACGAGACAAAGGAACTGTGTGCACTCATTAAAGGCGTTGCCGAAGTAACATCATTAATCTAAATAGGCAGTAATTTTAAAGTAAATGCTGGATTCCGAACTCAGACATTTATTTTCAGTCCTAATGAATGAATGAAATGTTTTGACATCATGAATCAAATATTCCTTTGCCTGGAGAAAAATAACATGCTTTCCAGCTAATGATAACTCTAAAGCCATGCGAACAAGTTAGAATAAGATATCTGTTAGGTCTCATAGAAAACTAGAAAGGGCAAAACAGACTTCAAAGCATTCACTTCCCTTTTTCTTATTTGGAAAATAAATAATGACATTTCAATTCAATTTGAAAAAAGATCCCAAACACATGAGCATTTCGGGTTTACCAAGCTACCATGTCAAATGGGACAGAGAGATTAGAAAATAAGGATAAGACAGAAATAGAAGAAATAGTTGATGACGAGGGCCAGGAGAACAGTGTATAAGAATTATCGTGTCCAAATTTTAGTTACCAGCATATTGTTGGAACTTTTTACAATATTAAGATTTTTCATTCCTTCTCCAACTATCAACATGATAAATCAACAGACCTGATGGAGAACTCATCAGTTCACGGAAAATGATATTTTGATGAACCTTCAGGTTTTTTATTCTCTTTGATTCCTTCCTTTAAGGCGGAAAGCAATTTAATAAGGATGGGAAAACACTTACGGTTTTGAGGCTGCTAACTTTTTCCTCACGAGAAGTGGCGACCCCTTGACCACTTTGGTCAGCATCTATTTCTACCCCACCAGAATCTGGAGGATACTCCACCTTAATATTTCTTGTGCGGCATTTCCCAACTTTCTTTGACAGGGAAGTCTCCATATCCAATACCTCATCATCTTTAGCCAAGAAGGGCAGTTTTTCTACAACTGTCTCGTCAATGGTTATCCTAGAAATGCAATCAACAATCGAGAAATCAATAAAAATGTAACAGAAATTTAAAAAAAAATTGGCACATACTTGATCCCTTTCCTCAGCCTCGAGATATATCTTTTATTTGACTTGACAACTTGCTTAGGCTGAATCATTAAACAGTGTTATTTATATTTATTTGGTTTAATACAATGACGCGTGCACATATTATGTGGTCAGAGATATAAAATTTAAGTAAATGCGAAGAAAACGCAACAAATTTTGTTTTTTCCGGAGCAGATTAATGATAATAACTTGGATGCTCTAGGAAGGTAAATAGCATTTAAGATAATGTATTGCGTACACGAGTAAACAGAAACCTACATAAAGCCCAGCTTTTGGAAGTTAGATACATCCAAGTTTCTTCTTTTTCTTTTTTGGATATAAAAGTCTATTTTCTCTAATCATGAATCCAGTTCACATAATTTCAACAATTGCTACTAAAACCTTTTGGAGTTCCAACACAATTAAAGGCATATATCAATGATCAGATCACAGTACAATCCTGCACACAACACCCCCAATAATCGTATTAGAATACCAAAAAGAGCAGTCAAACATGAATCACTAATCTGATTACGATCGAGTAAGATCATGAATTCAAGTCATATCTCCAATCTTATCATAAAATCAAGCTGTCAGGAACAAAAAGCTAGCCATGAAGAGCCACCACAAAAACTTCTTCCTCAATTTGTTCTCATCAACGAATAAATCCAACTATCACTATATTCAGCATTGACGCATTAGCGGTTTCTAGTAGCAACCAAACCTAAATACAGGACTACAACAGCTATCCTTAATAGATATATACGGCTTCAACATAGCTCAACTGCACTCTGTCATTTCCACACACAAAATTGGGACGGAAAGGCGAAAAATTCGGAAAACATGAAGTGATACCTCGAAATAGGAAGTGGAGACGAAGAAGCAGAGAAAGTATAGTTCTCTGAGTCCGGCGGGTCAACGTTGAGGTCAGCCAAGACCATCGGTCTCGAAGGAGGCGGTTTCATGGAGGCGTCGCCGGCGAGTGTACCACTTCCGGAAGCGAATGCGGGTGCGGAAGGGTTAGGCCGAGACATTTTATGGAGATGGTTGGAAATTGGGAGACTCAAAATGTTCTCATAATTTGTTGAGAGAAGAACAAATAGGTTTCGGTTTGAGACAAGGGTATTTTAGACCTTGTAAATCTCTCTCGCATTAGTTTTTAGTTTGATGTAATGATGATATTCTTTTTATTCACAAGATTTATGACCATGAAACATTTGGATGGGAAATACATTTTACATTATATTATGTGCATTCTTTTATCTATGCATATCATATTGATCGAAATGCAAATGATATATTTTAGTATGTATTTGATTAATATATTATTTACTATATTGAGCTCAAATACCTTATTTAGTTCATGTTCAAAATATATATTTTAAATTGAATACATTGTATGTAAAACATATTCCGAACAAATTGTAGATAATGTAAAATATATTTCGAACAAAATGCTATAAAATATTTCACCATCTCAGGAGCGCATATCTTGGCTCTCGAAGGAGACTCGCTCTTTTTTTTTATAGCAATTATTGGTCTAGCTAATAAATATATAATCTGAGGATTTTATAAATTAAATTAGTTAGATTTTGTCGGTTTGAACAATTTAAAATGTCAATGCATAAACAAAATTAATAAATGATTTGAACAGTTTGAATATTAATTCATTGAATGATATAAATAATAAAATTAGCATAAAAAATAATTAAAATGTCATCAAGTATAAATTGAATATGGGTAACTTAGGGGGTGCAACTGGAGAAAATAGGCTAAATTTGTAGGGGTGTAATTGAAAAAGAAAATTCAAACTTGGAACTTCTATAATAATATGATAAACAGTTGAACATTATATTTAATTTAATTTGATAGTATTCTTAAATTTATGACAAGATAATTATTTACAACTGATCCAGCTGATTCCATACTTCGTAGTTCATACCACTGCCAACACTAAGAGTATCATTCAATGTTAAAGTTCCAAATTAATCGAAAAAAAGTGATTTCACTCACTTATATTATGAGTGATCTAATAAAAAGTAATATTTGTAATATATTACTTATTTTAAAATTATGGCTACAATTTTAAATGATAAATATATATATATATATATATATATATATATATATATATATATCTATATAGGGAGCGGATCTGGTGAGAAAAATTCTCCTGTGAGAAAAAGAATGAATCATGTCCATTAGATTTAAAAAAATCAATGGTTGATATGCAATCAAACAACAACTGAAACGCAATCAAGCAACAAAACAATCAAGCAACATTAATGTGTTGTTTGATCGTGTTTTAGTTGTTGCTTGATTGCATATCAACCATTGATTTATTTAGATCTAATAGATATAATTCATTCTTTTTTCTTACAGGGGATTTCTACTCATTTGATCCCATCTCTCTCTCTCTATATATATATATAGATATATATAATTTCGATAATATATTATTTAAATGCGCTAGTTTGTTGTACTTAAAAAGACATAAGAGTGAAGTCTGAGTTCATGTTTTTAAAGAGACTTAAGCCAGCCCTTTTAATAAATAGGTATTATTCTGACCTACTTTATTTCTACTGTTGCTGTTTGGATTTACACGAGAATATATTCATTTATGTTTTTCAAAATTAATTTTTAGATTGAAATTTTTTAAAACTTTTGGGTGAAGGAGGAACTTGATACTTGTAAAAGTAAGTGATAAAAATCTAACCTTTATGTCCAAAATTATATTCTATATTTCTATTAGTCATTTTTGGACAAATCTATGATTATAATTATTTTCCTAATCATAGCTCACTTCCCCCCCTTTATTTGAATGAGATTAAAATTAATATCCTTCCATTTTTGCCGATTATACTTGTGGACTTATATGTACTCATTTTCCTTATTCAATAAATGAACTATCCTTGCATAATATATTTTAGACGGTTGTACAACTAAGCATCGTAGATGAGAAACTTGACATAGAACTCCCTATCCTAATTTAACAATGCAGATTTAAAAAAACTAATAAAACTAGCATACACTATTTTCCATTAGTCTTTTGGTGAAACGTATATACAGAGTTCGGCATCAACCTATAAATTCCAAAACCCTGCTACGGTCGATTTTAGTAGGAGATAAGATCTAAATCAACAGCAGTTTTTGTCCTAATTTTATACACCGCAACATCTTCAAATGCAGCACAGAAAACTCGAGTAAAAAAGAACATATCAATCAGGGAGGAACAAGCATCATATATCATCAACATCATCCATGCGCGCTTCGAGTTACAGAAATGAAACATAAAGCAGAAAGAGATATGTGTTTCTTAAGAAAATGCAGAGCTACATATGGGGAGTAGAAACCTGGCTTACAAATCAGACAAACGATGGCAGGAGCCAGCCGTGCTCTCTTGCATGGTTCGAGTAAAACTCAAACTTCTCCACAGCATTTGGAATGTCAAGAGCCAGATCATCTAGCCCCTCTTTGATCCTGTTGAAACCTTTGGTCATCTGATTTGTGGTGATCAGCCCCTCACCGAAGCATTCTTGAAGCAGTTCCAGCATCCTGTCGTTTTTCTTCTCCATTGCCATGACCAGTGCTTTCTTCACCACTTCATGATTGAAGAAAGGCATGCCCAGATCCCGAATGCACTGGCAAGCCTCACTAACAACACCCCCACTCTCATATTCCTCTAGAAGCTTCTGGATTTTGTCTTTTGCGTCCTCCACTGCCCACCCGGTGCCACCACCCCAGCACCTGAGGATCCTCTCACCGGCGTGGCGTGCTGCTATAAGTGACCTAGCCATTCGTACGGTCTCACTGCCGCTGCAGTTCGGTGGCAGCAAACTGGTAATCTCTTCCAAGTTGAGAGGAGCGAGGACATCATCTATGACAGCCCTTGCCAGGAAAAAAGCAAGTTCATTTGATGCATCTAAAATGTCGAGGGCAGTGTCTTCTGCTGATTCCAACAGCATCACAAAACCATTTACTATGTCTTCCGAGGTAAAGATCTCTATATGAAGTGCAGAGAGCAGAACAGATGCCATTTCCTTCTCTCTATTCTTCCGGTCCATGGCTAGGGTGATGAGCTTCTTGAGAAAAATTGAATTGTACTCGGGCATCCCCAGATCTTCCAGACTCCTAATCAGTTCAGGAATATCATCTGAGTGGAAGTATTCATGAATTATGGTTACAACTTCTTTCTTGTAACGCCTCAGTTTCTCATCACTTTCATTTGGTTTTTCCCCTTCTTCAGTAGAAGATTTTAGGAAAGATGCATCAAGCCATCCTTCAGAGATTGCTCGAGGAACAAGAGACTGGAAGATTTTCTTGGCTGAAGGAATATCAAGAGCAAGATCATCGAGGCTCTCGGCAAATCGGCTGAAACCCTTGACCATTTGACTTGAACTTATAAGTCCCTCATCTGCAGCTTCCTTCAGCAGATTGAGAATGAGAGGTTCTGCAGTTTGAGTCTCCATAGATATAACTAGAGCGCGTTTGACAACTTCATGATGGAAAAATGAAACACCTAATTGTCTAATACATCTACAAGCTTCAGAAGTATCACCACTTTCAACATATTCTCTTAGAAGATCAGCAATTTTTTTCTTCACCTCATCAACAATGAGATGAGTACTTCCTCCCCATCGTCTTTCAACGAGCTCTGCATGATGTGGAGCTGACAGATAGCTTTTCTCAGCTGTCTGTAGCACCTGAAATCCCTTGGAGGTTTCAGGGAGCATTTTCCGGGCCCTGGTTATGAAAGCTGGAGGCAGAATATCATCAACCACTGCTCGAGCAATGAATAAAGCAATGACATCAACAGCATCCAAGATGTCCACAGCCAGATCATCAGCAGATTCAAGCAGCATGAAAAAACCCTGACTAATCTGTGCTGGATTTATAACATCAGCATACAAGGCTGAAAGCAAAACTGAAGCCATCTCTTTCTCTTTGTTATGTCTATCCATGGCCAAGGAAACAAGGCGCTTGATGAAGTATGGGTGATACTCGCTCGATCCGAGTTCTCTAAGATCAGAAACAGCTACGTCTACATCTCCAGTGCTAAAGTATTCCTCAACGAGGGAAACTACAGCTTTCTTGTATTCATCTAGAGGATCAGAGACAGTGGATCCAACAAGCTCATAAGGTTCCTGTTCAAGGCACAAAGAACAATATCGGTAATTGAATATGCAGAGACTGAAATCTAAACAGCAAGTAAAAATAGCAGATAAATTATTACCTCCCCACTGTCGTAGTTGGGATCATTCCGATCAAGACAAGACTCACCATCAGTGTCAAGTAATTTTCCCCAGGTTCCTTTACCGCCACCACCATCTATGATTACAAGTAGATCAAACAAGCAAGTGTGAGACACAAGCAACAGTTAAAAAATGCTAAAAAGTAATAAGGAAGAAAATTCGCTAAGAGAGACAAAGAAACAAAGATGAAAAGCATCCTTCATCTTTCATTGCCAACCAGATACAAGACATACACTCAGGAGGGAGGTGAAGAAGAAGAAATAGCTCGAGCACATCCAACGTCATTATGGATGGAACCTAACACAAGCAACTCAGCATCTCAAGCAAATAAACCTAGCAGAAGGAGCTTAGTCCTGTTTCATTCATTCATAATAGCAGAATTTGCAACAGCTATAAAACGCATCATCTATTGTAGATGATGTTAAAGACTAATTGATTCCTAGCTCTTAGAAAAGGTAAACTATGTCGCACATATCTACATGATCCTGTATCAAGAAAAACCAATGTATTTTCAAATGCCTCTTCTAGAGAGTGATCAGAAAACAAGCTGGTCTAAACATCCTGTATCAATAATCATTCCAACACCCAATCCCCATCATTATTACAGAAAAATAAAAGCTGGACAGACAAACATATTCACACAAATCAATTCAGTTTATCAGGCTGAGTGCCCTAAACAACATCCAATTCTAATCGCATCGCCACAGTCGAACAACACATTCCGGCAAAAGCAATAGCCACCAATTTACATTACTCATACCAATCTATCCATTCCATCAAGATTAATAACAACATTTCCTAAGTGCATTCATCAAAACACCAAATCAATAAATATCAACTCATTGTCCACAACTAATAAAACGGTACAAATCCCATACCCTTCTTAACTCTCACGAGTTTCCCGGAGTGAGAGCGACGTACGTGCCTCCCTGCCACGCCTCCTCCTCCTCCAGTAGAATGTCCTCCGCCAGGAACCTTGACATGGGGGTGCTCAAACAGTAGCCCCGAGTTCTGACCAGGCGATTTCGGACCCGGAGATTTAGGCGTCGACGCCAACGACAACGACGACATCACCTCCGCATTCTGAGACGCTATCTTCAGCATCTCCCTCTGCTCCTCCGTCAGAAATCCCTCGCGGCTAGCCATTTTCTCCTCTCCTTAACAAAACCCTATCCACTCAAACATATCCAATAAACAACGCTAAAAAGACAACCGATTCATTTCGATTGAACATCGAATCTTCATTCATTCACTAGCGCAACTAAACAAACAGAAATCTAAGATATATTTACCTCTTGCGAGTCGACCAAAATTCCTCCGTTCTTGGCTCGGATCTCGAGCCAAGAGAGGATACAGTAAATGGAGAAGCAATCGAGACTCCGACCTTGAACACACACTCCACTGCGTGTTCGATGTGTGTGCGTTCCCCAATAGAAATCACTGTGTGAGGAAAACTGTATCTGTATCTATTTGCGTGCTTTTTTCTGCTGAGAGAGAGAAACTGCAGTGAGAAGAGAGAGAGAGACACGAAGTGGATGAGAACGAAGCGAATAAATACGGAGGCTTCGGTTACATGTACACGTCATCACCTAATGAAGGCCTCCACGTGGCTTGGCGCTTTAAGCGGGGTTTTTCGCAGTGTCTCTGCGGTGCGGCTTCCTGCTTTGCTGTGCGGTTCCGTGGGGAGTCGCTGCTGTGTTTGGGATGTGGTGTTGCGGTGAGCGATGGGTGCGGTTAGGGTTTTGAGGGGGTTGTGGAAGCTGGGATTTGACTGAAATGGCCTCCGTAATTAACTAATGTAATTAATTGAAGGTAACCGAGACTAGCATGTGGATAAAGAAATGAAGTAAAAAAATCCCCTTGAACGAAGCCAAATATGTCATCGTAAAACTTTCTATATTAGAAATTTCGAAATCAAGGATATTTTAATGTCTAATTTATATTAATGTATTATTATTTTTAAAAAATGATGAGGTGAAAGTTGGCTTTGATTTGGCTACTTTTTAATTTTTCATTCTTGCACGTAAAGAAAAAGGAAATAATTCAATGATTATATTATTAAACATGATGATATGTTATTTTGATCATATTTCTGATTTAATATGTCAATATATTCTATTAAATCCGAAATGATGCATTATTGTATCATTTACTATACACTAAAGGAACATTTATATCAAAATATTCATTTATTCACCATAAATGATAGTCCAATAATTACAAAAATATCAATTATTTTACTATTATTTCCAATATTTAGGATTTTTACCTGTCAATGTCACTTGTTTATTTAAAACGCTTTCATCTCAATATTTTGATTTAGGTTTTATATATTTGGATAATTTTATTAAAATCATTATGATAGGCTTTTTTTTTTTTTTTTCAATCCTCGTTATTTAAAATCTTAATATATAAACTTTCGTGGCCCCACTATTCTTTCTAATAAATTAATCCATTGCAACAATACAAATTGTATATATTAATACAGTATAACATTATTTGTGAAATGTATACATTTTGAGGGTTGAACGGGATGGGAGCCGAGCATGAATGATAATTGGAATCGCGCACAAACGACAATGAGAACCGTTCGACGTGCCACGGTTGTTGACCTGACCTGCACTGGGTTAGAACAAGATTTAGTATATCTTTTGAAAAAAATTATTTTCACTCCTAGGTAAGGATGTCAAATAGGTTAACCCGTCGTGTTTCGGATCAATTTTATTGAGGTTAATCGGTCCGGATTAAACGGACCGCAACTTTTGTCGGATTGGAAATTCTCAACCCTAACGGTCTAACCCTTCGGTTTTTTGGCTAGCCCGTCGGACTTACAAAATTATAATTATTTATTTTTATTTTTTATTAAGCTTAAATATTTATTATTTTATTAATAAAACTAATTATAAATATATATAATTATTTTTATAATTTATTACTAACATAAAATGTTGTATATTAAGACATATTGCAATATATATATATATATATATATATATATATATATATATATATATAAAATTTATTATATATCAAAAAAATTAGATGAGGTCTTACAATTATTTTAAATAATTTGTTATGACATGAAGTAAACTATAATGAGTATTTATTTAACATGATATTGCAGTTATACTAATAATTTTATAAGTTTGTGAATCTAAATAACTCTAAGAATTAAATTTCTTTAAAATAATAATTAATATTTTAGAAATAAATAGTTTTTAAATATTTTTTTAAATTATTTATTTAAAATGATATTTCTTAGTGATGAAAATATAGGTATATCATTTGTGTGACATAAAATTTACTTAAATACTTCCATTTAAATATAAAATAAGTTTAGTATAAAATGGTTGATATTTATTTTTGCAATATTTAATGATTTAATTATATTAATATATTTTGATATATATATTTTTAAAATAATGGAGTGGCCCGGCGGGTCCAACCCATTTAACCCGCAGCTCGTTTAGCTCGGATCATTTAGTCCAATTTCTTATCGATTAAGAAATTTTCAACCCTAACTCGTTATTTAGTTCGGATAATTCAAACCAACCCGTCGGCCCCGAGCTAAATTGATAGAGGTTCTCCTCAAAATCCACTCATTTGGAAACTAAAGGAAAAAAAAATACAAGAACTCAAAATATCCTTAGTTGGAGGTTGGAGCTTGTTCTTGATCCACTCAACCTCATTTAAACAAAATAGTTGCATTATCCATCCTACAACTCCACGAACACGTATGGTCTAACAAATCAGACTAAACAGATGCATTTAACGATTTCTTGAAATTCTCGTGAAATTTATTAGACACATTGTCAGAAAGTTTTAACATAATGCATCATCTATATCTAATCCCAGTTAAAACACATTCAAGAGCTATTTTAATGCCCAAAACCTAATCAATAATAATTAATTTGAGAATCGTCCCTATTCATCCCGAAATCAAAATATAACGAATAAATGTAGCGGAATATTAAGAACGAGTTCTTACAATTTATAAATTGGTGGTTGTTAACCAGTTTAGTTTAATTAAAAGCTTGTTCTCCGTGATTCTGATTATTAACAAGTTCGGTTATACTCCAATACAAGAAGGTATTGGGTTTTAAATCCTTGCGGAATAAAAATAAAGCAACAAATAACGAAAGAATTTATCGAGGTTCGGACAATCTTCCTACATCCTCTCTACAGGCAGTAGCCCGAAATATACTAGCCTTAGGATTACAAGAGAAAAACTCAAGTTGTCGTTCAACTCGTAATTCGTAACGCGTAACCCTTCCTCTGAGATTGCTTTGTCTATACATAGACGGAGCTGTGAAAGATTTGGTGAAAGAGCCGTTTAGAGACAATTCGTATTTTGAACTATCCGTTGGGTCTCTAATTAGATGGTGACAGGTTGCATTTTCTGCTCTACCGCACCTGCTCTTTCCTTTTCTCACACAAAATATCGATGTCCTGTTACGTGTCCGAACGACTTGCCAGTCTGCAGAATACTAAACTAGACGTTTGAACTTCGGACTTTAAGGAATCTCATTTTCCTTAAGTGTGGCTCTTGTGATTCCTCAGACATGTCTTTATCTCTACTCATGAGAAGAAACTTGACTTGATAAACTGGTGGTTTTCCTAGCTGGTGAAATCAGCGAATTTATCTGACTGGTCTGCATCAAGCTGAAGTGGTCGTCTGTTCGCCATTTCGCCACTTGAGTCTTTGTTTCTTCTTATCTTTACGATGACCAAACTGATGGCTTCGATCACAAGCCCAGTTTTTCTTGATCAACTTTTACAACTCGATAAACATCCTAAGTGGATATTACAAGTTTGTGCGACTAAGCTAATCTAGATACACTTCCTAAAGTTGTTTTTATACACGTTTGACACATCAAAACATAAAAGGTAAGAGAATTTATATCCTGAATTCCCAACAGTCCCCATATATTTTATAAATTGGTTAAACAAAAAAAAAACAAAATCCTCGTTTTGTAATAGTCCAATAGCAAATATCAACAGTTTTCCATGATTGTCCTTCCCGGTAAATTGAACAAATCCATAACTTCATGCAACCTTCAATTAATTATGTTGTGATCGATTGGCTATATATCATGCTGATTATGGATGAGAAAAATAAAAGATTCAAGATTACACGTGATTCGGTAATTACTTACGTTAATAGGAGATGAGCAAATTTCTTTATTATCAAGAGTGTGACTACAAAATAAATACATCAAATATTTATGCTAAAACCAACGACGCATAAAATTAGATAAATACCCATACCATATTGTTGGGACCGGGCCAGAGCCAGCCCATTAAGAGTCTCGGTAAAAAGCTGATAATGAAACCGGCCCAAGATAACCGGGCTATACTGGATCGTAGTAGCTAAAGCTCGGGTCGAACCACCACCAGTAAGAAGGAAAGGAGGCTCGCGAAGGCCATGATAGTTCGACCAACCCAGAAAGCAGTCCGAATATCAGAACGGAAGCTCGAAGTAACTACATCGATCCTCCACGACCGACCTCGAAGAGGAAAACACCCGCCAACGACTAATGAGCGATACTTGCGGAAAACACAAACTACCCGACTGGTGAGCCGCCCCGATTACCCCGGGGACACTTCCTAACTGCCAAGAGGAAATTCCGGAAACCCTAGGGAGGCCCTACCTCTATAAAAACCTTCACCTCAGTAGAAGAAAAGGGACGGAAGACCATTAAACAAAATCTACAATCCTGTCACTCTTCTCTCTCTCTCTCTGTTAGCTTCAGTGTGCTCCTCAGATAGTATATTATTACTTTGTATTTTGTCATTAACACCATTCTATGCATATTTGTATTCTCGGTTCTCGGGGCTCCATTATCTGAGTAATTGTACCCGCAACAATTTGGCGCCCACCGTGGGGCCTCGAGAACAAATTCTGACCTTTTTTTTGCAGGAATGGCAGACGTCCCAGGAAATGCACACACCGCCAAGGACAAGAAAGATGCTCCGACGAAAGGTCGCGCTAAGGAAGCCAACCCGGGAGCATTCCGAGGAACTCCCCCGGAGGCCGGACGGGGTCGAACCGCTGCAACCAACAAAGAAATTCCCCGTCCACCAAACACGGGAGGATCGGTAACCGATCTTATGAGAGCATTTAACGCCACTCCTCTCGGAGAATTAACTTTTCCACCGCCGCCACCGAATGTCCTGGGGGATCCCCACGTTGCAAGATTGGTTACGCAAGTGCAAGGTGCGAGGGAGATGATCAAGACAATGGGGGCCAGAATGGAAGATATGGCGAGGAAATACGAACTCCTTGAAAGGGAGAACCGGCGACTGCAGCTTCAGGCGAACAACGCACATCCTATCGTCGAAGAACCTAGAAGCGCGAGTAGAGACATCCGAGACACTACGAGAAATTTGGAGGACGACTTCAATCGAACCGAAAGAACAGACTATCGGGGAAGGCCAGGAGATCCACCCCTACGCATGGACCCGATCGATCAGCCGAACCAGCCCGAGGTTCGGGCAATTCAACAGATCGAAAGGAGGTTTGAACAAAGGCTCAGATACTTCGAGTCGCTGCTCGCCAAAGTGCCCGGACTACCCCCACCGGAGAAGACCATACCTCGCGAGAGTTATGCGGATTGAGATTGCAGGGGCGGAGCTACCACCCAGGTTCTCTCCGCCGAGTTTCATCCTCTACGATGGAACTTCAAATCCAGAAAACCACATTGCCGTTTATAGGCAGAGGATGTTGGCGCTAGCAATTCCGGGTGCCCAGATGGAGGCTTGCATGTGTAAGAGTTTCGGCTCGAGCCTAACGGGGCCCGCTCTATAATGGTTTATCAACCTGCCCCGAAGCTCAATCTCAACATTCACAGAGCTGCATCAGTTGTTCCTTCGACAGAATTCGAGTAGCAGATGCCTCGACAAACACCCGGATGACCTCTACGCAGTAATCCAGAAACCGGGCGAGACCTTGAGAGCGTATCTGTCTCGTTTCAATAAAGAAATGGTAGCGGTGCCGAATTGTCCGAACAGCACCGCTGTGCAAGCTTTCACTAAGGGCCTCGATGTGGATTCAGATCTATATTGCGAGCTATCCATCTATCCCTGCCAGACGGTGGACGATGCCCTGAACAGAGCCTGGGCGCTTATCAAATGGGAAGAAGATGAGCCCTACCGTAGAGCGCGCCGCGGCAGCGAAAGATCCAACACACGTGATGAGAGTCGGCGCGAGCAGCGGGACAGGCGTCCACCAAGGTCACATCCTTACCATAAGCCGCCGCAAGTTAACAACCTCGGTCCGTATGTCCCGGAGTATACGCTGTCGATCGAGCCAGCGGACCTCGTCCGAAACGTACTTCGAGGGATGCTGGAAAAAGTAAGATGGCCCCAAAAGATGAAAGCCGACCCGGCTTCGCGGGATGCCCAGAAGTTCTGTGAATTCCACAACGATCACGGGCATACCACCGCAGACTGTCGAGCCTTGCGCCTAGAAGTGGTTGACCTACTAAAGAAGGGGCTCCTATCTGAATACTTGCAAGATCGCGGGAAAATGATGTGGACACGAGAAAAGCGGGTTGACGAGTCCGGACCATCCAAGGCAGGCAAACCCAAATCCCCACAGCCAGTTCGCACTATCAATTGCATAACTGGGGGTTCGGAGATTAGCGGCATCACAAGATCGGCCGCCAAGAAAGCCCGAAGACTAACTAGGGAGGAGGCCGTGGCCCCAAGAAAGAACCCAGGTCATCACCCGATTGAGTTCACCAGCGAGGAAGCACCGGGGCTGAGCCATCCCACGATGATGCTCTGGTAATCTCTCTGCTAATATCGAACTGCCTAGTAAAGAGGATCTTGGTCGATAATGGAAGCTCAGCGAATATACTATTCTTACACGCGCTAAGAGAGATGAAGATCCCTGAAGAAAAAATAGTCCGATCGCAGACTCCACTAATTGGGTTCAACGGCGGGGTCCAAATGACGATCGGTACCATAATGCTGCCCACATACTGCGGGGGGGCACATCACGACATATCCTTCATGATCATCGACGCACACAGCGATTACAACGCCCTGCTTGGACGACCCTGGCTACACCAGCTGAGGGCGGTGCCCTCGACGTTCCATCAAGTAGTCAAATTCCCAACCCCTGGGGGAGTCTGCACAATCCGGGGAGAACAGAGCGCGGCAAAAGAGTGCTACTATGCAAGCTTTAATGCCGTGTGCGCCCAACAACACTTCGCCAGAAGCGACCCGCTGCCCCCGGCGGGAGAATCCGAAGAAACCGAGGAAATCGGGCTTGATCCGGCCGACCCCAAAAAGAAAACAAACATCGGAGCTGGGTTGGACCCCGAAGTTCGGACGCAGTTGATCAAATTTCTCAGCTCAGAGAAAGGCACCTTCGCATGGTCCCATCAAGATATGGTAGGAATCGATCCAGAAATAATGACACACCGCTTACAGGTCGATCCTAATCATAGACCCGTGCAACAAAGAAGAAGGAAGTTCCCTGTCGAGAAGAATGACGCAATTAATGAAGAAATACAGAAGCTGCTGAACGTCGGGTCCGTAAGGGAGGCAAAATACCCGACGTGGCTTGCCAACGTTGTGGTAGTAAAGAAGAAGAACGGAAAGAACAGAGTCTGCGTGGATTACACAGACTTAAACAAGGCGTGCCCTAAAGATCCATACCCGCTACCACATATCGACAGTATCGTCGATGCGACCGTAGGGCACGAACTGCTAAGCTTCATGGATGCGTTTTCGGGGTACAACCAGATCCTTATGCACCCCGAAGACCAAGAGAAAACCGCCTTCATGACGAACAAAGGGATATACTGTTATAAGGTGATGTCGTTCGGGCTTAAGAATGCGGGGTCGACGTACCAGAGGCTCGTGAACAAGATGTTTGAACCACTCATAGGAAGGACGATGGAGGTGTACATCGACGACATGTTGGTAAAATCAAAGGAATCCAAAGATCATGTGCACCATCTACGACAGGCCTTTGAAGTGCTGAACAAGTATCGAATGAAACTAAATCCAGCAAAGTGCACCTTCGGAGTAGCATCTGGAAAATTCCTAGGCCACATAGTGACTCATCGGGGAATCGAGGCTGATCCCTCACAAATCAGGGCCGTGAAAGGAATCGCGCATCCCCGAAGCCCAAAAGAAGTTTAAAAGCTCACTGGCAGATTAGCTGCCCTCAGCCAATTCATCTCAAGATATTCGGATCGAACGCACGAGTTCTTTCAAGTGCTTCGGAAAGGGAAAAAGTTCGAATGGACGGACGAATGTGCGAAAGCACTCGAGCGCCTGAAGGATTACCTAACCAGCCTGCCGCTCCTATCTAAACTGGAGAAGGCAGAGACCTTGTTGCTCTACCTGTCAGTGTCCGAACACGCGCTCGGAGCGGCGCTAGTCAAAGAAGTCGCTGGGAAACAACACCCCGTACACTACGCGAGCAAGCCAATGCTCGACGCCGAGACCAGATACACGACGCTAGAAAAGCTAGCCTTAGCACTGGTCATGACCTCGAGGAAACTGCGACCTTATTTCGAATCACATCCTATCAAAGTAGTGACCTCATATCCGTTGCGAACTATTTTTTCAAAGCCAAGCTTATCCGACAGATTATTAAAATGGGCAGTAGAGATCGGAGGCTATGGCCTCGAATTCGAACCACGCACTACCATCAAGTCACAAGTGCTGGAGGATTTTGTAGCAGAGTTTACTACGAAACTACAGTCCGATGCAGAAAAAGAGGTCGCGAGCCTGGAAATAGGCGAAACCACCAGAGAACCATGGACTCTCCAAGTAGACGGATCAAGCAACATGTATGGTAACGGAGCCGGCATCAGGCTACGAAGCCCATGGGGGGAGCTATTTGAAAGAGCTATCCGCCTGAACTTCGAGGCAACAAACAACGAAGCAGAGTATGAAGCACTGATTCGAGGGATGCAGCTCGCAAGGGAACTAGGGGCTATCCGACTACAAGTGCACGAAGATTCGCAGTTAGTGATAATGCAAATGGAAGACCATTTCCAAGTAAAGGAGCTACGACTCCAAAAATACTGCACACTCGCCCGAGAAGTACGAAGTGAATTCGATGAGTGCGAGATAAAACACATTGCGCGAGAAGAAAACGCAGAGGCTGATGCATTGGCAAACCTAGCCTCTACTAAAGTAAGCAAGCAGGACAAGCCAATCATCATAACCTGGGCCGAGAAACCAGCAACGCACAGGCCCGCAGAAGTCATGGACATAGCTCTCGGCAACTCGTGGATCGAACCAATACAAAAATACCTAACTGATGGAATCCTGCCCGTGGACAGAATCGAGGCAGTGCGCCTCACCCGTGCAACAGCTAAATACACGATCTACAACGGAAACTTGTACCGGAGATCTATCGAAGGACCGTTGCTCAAATGCCTGGACCCCGCCTCGGGGCAGGTCGTACTAATGGAAATACATGAAGGCGATTGCGGAAGCCACCAAGGGGCTCGATCGTTGGCGCACAAAGTTATATCGGCAGGATTCTACTGGCCGACACTACGAAAAGATGCAAAAAACTACGTACGAAGCTGCGAGGCATGCCAGAGATTTGAAATAACCAATCAAAGCCATGCAAAACCACTCCACGCCACGATCGCGGCCTGGCCCTTCATGGCCTGGGGGATGGACATAGTAGGAAAGCTTCCGAAAGGCGTCGGACAGAAAGAGTATATACTAGTAGCAACCGACTACTTCACTAAGTGGGTCGAAGCAGAGGCTTTCGCCAACGTAAGAGAGCAAGAAGTGATCAAATTTCTGTGGACCCACATTCTATGCAGATTCGGGATACCAAAAGAAATCAGAACAGACAACGGAACTCAGTTCACAGGTCGAAAAGTACAAGAGTTATGTGACCTTTACAACATCAAGTTAGTATTTTCAACACCGAGGTACTCGGAGGCGAACGGGCAGGCCGAGTCGACAATCATGGCCATGATGAAGAAGAGACTCGAAACCCACAAGTCTAAGTGGGTAGACGAACTCCCGGGAGTTCTATGGTCATATCGAACCACTCCCAGGACCTCGACTGGAAGCTCGCCGTTCGCCCTAGCATACGGTGAAGAAGCTGTTATTCCCGCAGAAGTCCGAGCAGGAAGCTTGCGCGTAGAAGCTTGCCAAGAGATCGAGAATAATGATAACCTAATGAAGAACTTAGAAACCATAGACGAGCAAAGAGAGCAAGCACTCTTGAACATGGCCCAGAGAAGGAAGCAGGTCGAAAAATTCTTCAACAAGAAAGTTCACCTGCGCACTTTCAAGGAAGGAGACTGGGTACTCAGGAGGGTTTTTCAAAATACCAAAGATCGAAGCCAAGGGAAACTTGCACCAATATGGGAAGGACCTTACAAGGTTACTAGGGTCGTAGGTCGAGGCGCCTATCACCTAGAAGCTCATGATGGAAGAGAAATTGGGAACAGTTGGAACATCAAGCACTTAAAGAAGTACTATTTTTGAAGACACAGGATCGACGAGCTCGATCTACCAGATACGCTTATCATTCCATTAATCTTCTTGGCCGTAATTTACCTTTTTTGAATCTATCTTTTAAATTTAATTTATGTAGAACTTGCGAACATTTACTAACTTGAGTGTCGGAGGGGCGATGCCAAACCCTCATGAATGTCTTGCAGGAATATACGACCAGTATCAGGGGCTCAGAAATGCCAAAATCCGTTCGAGCTCACCACAAATAACGTTCCCTAATCTACCCTATTTTTTTTATCTTTATTTTTTACGAATTAATTTTCAAGGACGTGATACTAACTTAGGCATCGGAGGGGCGACGCTATGTCATAATTACTCTTCCGCAGTAAGATGACGAGAGCATCATTCGAGTGTCAAGAACGGAAATCAAATCAAAATTCATACAAAAATCAGAAAGCACCTCGCATAAAGCAGGTCGCACTAGGCAGCTCGACGAAAGGCAGAACGATAAACACAAGAACAAAAGGGGCTCAAGAGCACCCACATAAGACTGTAAGAGCTCTGCGCTCGAGTGTAAGACGGATACCGTCTGCACCCCAGCAAAAAGACCCCATACTGCGAACACATTAAGTTCGTCGAGGCACCCCAGGTGGTCAGAAACAAAAATGAGACAGAACCCGAACTGTCCAAATATTCACCACGGATTCGGGCCCGTGGTGACGGCACCCGCAGCAGCTTCCCGGGGCTGCGTGGGTGAGGACTCCCACAGAGGAATTGGTCCTCCGAGCCGCGAGGTGTCCATAAACACCGAAAATATGAGGCCGGACTACCCAGCGAGGTAGTTCGAAGGGCCGAAACCTGGGGACACGAACCAAACGAAAATAAATTCGATCATTTCTTTTTGGCTCGACAGGTCATGACGGACATAACCAGCCAAGCCAAAGGGGCTGTTGTTGGGACCGGGCCAGAGCCAGCCCATTAAGAGTCTCGGTAAAAAGCTGATAATGAAACCGGCCCAAGATAACCGGGCCATACTGGATCGTAGTAGCTAAAGCTCGGGTCGAACCACCACCAGTAAGAAGGAAATGAGGCTCGCGAAGGCCATGATAGTTCGACCAACCCAGAAAGCAGTCCGAATATCAGAACGGAAGCTCGAAGTAACTACATTGATCCTCCACGACCGACCTCGAAGAGGAAAACACCCGCCAACGGCTAATGAGCGATACTTGCGGAAAACACAAACTACCCGACTGGTGAGCCGCCCCGATTACCCCGGGGACACTTCCTAACTGCCAAGAGGAAATTCAGGAAACCCTAGGGAGGCCCTACCTCTATAAAAACCTTCACCTCAGTAGAAGAAAAGGGACGGAAGACCATTAAACAAAATCTACAATCCTGTCACTCTTCTCTCTCTCTCTGTTAGCTTTAGTGTGCTCCTCAGATAGTATATTATTACTTTGTATTTTGTCATTAACACCATTCTATGCATATTTGTATTCTCGATTCTCGGGGCTCCATTATCTGAGTAATTGTACCCGCAACACATATCGCTCAGGCTTCGACCCCGTACCCTCGGCCCACTAATCAACTTGTTGCTCGTTTCGCTTCACAACCATCTTTCTTTCCATTTTTTCTTTGTTGATATATATAAACCATAACAAAGAAAAAGTTATAAATAAATTGAAATTCGAGAAATAAAACTTTTATATTCATCAAGTCTAGTTAAAGAAAATATCACACAAACTCAAAATATTTATATATCTAGACATACTTTTATACTCATCTATACGTATATCTTTCACTTTATAAAAGAAAAGTGATTCTCATAATTCAAGTTCAATAAACTAGCCCATGTTTATCTCAGCCCAGCTGGCCCAAATTAATTTGAGCACAAAAAAAATTTAAGAAGTAAATAAATCTCTCAAAATCAAAAGTAACTAAGAACATGAAATTCTTCCAAGAAAAAATAATAATAGAAGAAATAAGAGCATAAATAAAAGTATTAAAATAAATTGCAATCACACCTGAAAGGCAAATTATCTTCGAATACTAAAATAATATATTTTATTTGCATTATTAAAATATGAAATAATATTTTTTTTGTTTAACCATGTATTGGAGACGACTGGATACAGGCCTAATAAATGAAGCCCACGAAAAGGCCCAATCAAATATCTGAAAAAAAAAAAAACTATCCCTAAGGTGATGAAACATAAAATTAAAATATTTCTTCCCGTCTAATATTATGGGAACAAATTAAAATTGGAAAATGAGAAGTTGACATTGAAACTCAATATATTTTAATAACCGAATATTATATAGAAGGTTGCAAAATTTATTAAATGTTATTTGAACGTTTAGATAGGACCTAATTTCTTGATGGTTTATGTTGGGATTCTTTTTGTAAGAATATGGAACCTAGGAACAATATAACAAATAATCGATGCAAAACCATACAAAAAAAAAAAAAAAAAGTAGTTCGACTAATCAGTAAATAAGTGATGAAATCGTATTTAGAGCATATCGTTAATGTGTTAGTCCACTCGCAATGGAGATGATTATAATCATGAGTCATACCTCAATCGTGAGTAGGAGCTCTGAATAAGTTGTCTACAAGCTATCTGATCGATAGTGTGTGGAACAATATGATAGAATCAAGGTGGTCCAATATTGAAGAATTTAATTAAGTCATTTGGTCTTAATTAAATTATTGAAGGGTTTAAAATTGAAGTATTTAATTAAGTCATCTGGACTTAATTAAATTATTGAGGTTGTGATTTATGAGAGATAAAGATATTTCGAGATACTATTGAAGAAAAGAGAAGATTTGTTTTGTCTTGAAATATCTTGAATATTTATTAGATTTGATTTTTAGCAAGATTTGATTTCTAGATTTGATTTTGGCAAAGCCTCAGATGAGACGGTCTCATCATTTTTATTGTGGGACGAATTTAATTAAATGATGTATTTCTTTATTGCAAATGATGTTTCACCATTTTTATTGTGATATGAGTTTAATGAAATGATGTATTTCTTTATTGCAAATGATGTATTTCTTTGTTGCAAATAATGTAATTCTTAAAAATGAAATGATGTATTTAACTTATTGAAATGATGTATTAAGGTCCGTCTCACAATATAAAAATAGTGAGACCGTCTCTCAGGAGACCAACTCTTTGATTTTTAGCAAGATTTGATTTCTAGATTTGATTTGATTTCCTAGTTAGATTAGGTTTAGAGATTTGATTTTCTCCCTATAAATAGGGTTTCATATTTTCATTGTAATTCAACTTTCAGTTCAATAATAATTTTGTGAGTTATTTCTCCAATCCTGAAAACTCATGAATTTCTGTGGATTACCTTGAAATTCAAACTTGACTTATCAATCAGACTTACACATCCGATTGTGGTGTCTTCTACCGTTCTGCATCATTAGGTCTTCAGCTTCTTGGGGTGTATATGAGATTCGTCTGGAATACGTCATTTGAAGGGTCGAATTACTGTTGTTGGACTTCCATCCTATTGTCGTTTCCGTTCCAGCTATGTTCGAGTCGTTTCCGCATCGTGTTAACTCTTGTTCCTGGGCTGCGATCTAAACCTTTCCGACGAGGATCGTATCATTTTGGTATCAAGAACCGGGTCGTGTCTTTCTTTTCTTTTCCTTTTGGTTCAATTCGGTGTTTTGTCCGTTCGTGTCTTGTCCGCTTCATTTTTTCGTGTCAGTTTTCGTTATTTTTATTTTTATTTTCCTTTTTTAATTAATATTTATTTTATTTTCGTTTTAAAAAATTATTATAATTATTATTTTTAGTTTTCCATCTTATTATATATCTATATCGTCTATATTTATCCATATCTCATCTATATCATATATATCTCATTCATATTTACCTATATCTATCCAATCCATATTCATCCATATATTCTAAATATTTATCCATATATATCTTATTCATATCTTATCATATTCATCCATACATATCTCATTCATATTTATCCATATCTAGATATACATATCTATTCATATATATCTCATCTATCCACATCCATATCATATACATATCCATATCTATCTCATCCATATATCTACCCATATCTATTAACCATATCTAAGCATATATCTCATCCATTTAACCTTATGTATCCATATATATAACCCATCCATATTTTTTTTCCCATATCTATCATATCCTCTTTCATCCATACCTATCTAATTGAAGGATTAAGATAGCCATAATCTGAGTGATACACGAGCGTTGAGTGATCAATCATTATGAGTGAAACACGAGAGCTTGTGAGGTGGTGAGATCTACATTTTATTATTCGCAGAATAGGTGAAACTGAGTATGAGGATAGAGATGATGATGCAAAACTTTCGATGAGGTATATGATGAAGGTTTTGGAATCCGACTTAATAAAGATGACGAAGTCAGGGATGGAGATGTTGCATCAACGTCTTGATGCATTGGAGGATCACCGTAATACTTGTAAGATTGGAAGAGGAAGAATTTAAGATGATGATTATTTGGGCAACAGAAAGATGAACATTCCTATTTTTAAGGGAAGGAAAGATCCCGAGTTATACCTTAATTGGGAGAGGAATCTTGAGCTTATATTTAAAGATCATTACTATTCAGAGCTTAAAAAGGTCGATTTGGCGACGATGGGGTTTACTGATTATGCACTTACTTGGTGTAATCAGTTCATGTGTGAAAAGAGGAGGTATCACGATCTGCCAATCCAGTCGTGGAAAGATTTAAAGTTAGTAATGAGGAAACATTTCATACATGATTATTACAATCGACAATTGTATTGCAAGTTGCGGAATTTGAGGCAAGGATCTAAAAGTGTGGTAGACTACTACAAAGAGCTGGAAGAAGTCATGATTCGTGCTAATATCAGTGAGGATCAGGAAATAACAATGGAAAGATTTTTTGCTGGATTGTATTGGGAGATCTAAGAAAGATTGGAGTTGCATCATTACGAGGAATTGGAGGACATGGTTCACATGGCCATCAACATTGAGGATCAACTAAAGAGAAAGAGGATTTACAACAAAGATATGTTAGACAATTATTTCTCATTTGAAAAGCTTCAATTATTGGTGGAGCAGACATTGATGACATTAGAATCTGAGTCGATGAATGCTTCAATTCAAGAGTCAAAAGATGATGATATGACACATACACTCGTGGAGGATTCTATTGAAAATAAGGAAGAGACTGAGGATCTGGCTCCACTCACAATCTTTACCAGACCAATTTTGGGTATACATAGCCATTGCCAAGAGACCAAGGAAGAAGACATAGTAGTTCATACTCCATTGGAGAATCTTGTTGAAGTTAAGGAAGATATCGCTATTCCATTTGCACTCAATGTTGTTACAAGTAAATCTTCGAGTGTACAGAGTCAAGTGGACATACACGAGGGTTCGGAATCAGTGAAGGCAGTGGAGGTGAAGGTCGAGAGGGAAATAGTTCATAAGTTTGTTTATGCAAGAACTCTTATTCCGAAAAGAAAGATGCATGAAGATAAGCAATTGCCAGAGTCTGAACATGACGATGCACCGAATAAGCCAACCAAGGGCAATGTAAGATGGTCAATTGAATCCGGTGCAGACGTGGATTTGAGGACAAATCCATTTGAAGAGGAGGGGAATGATGAGAATCAAGGTAGTCCAATATTGAAGAATTTAATTAAGTCATTCGGTCTTAATTAAATTATTGAGGTTGTGATTTATGAGAGATAAAGATATTTCGAGATACTATTGAAGAAAAGAGATGATTTGATTTGTCTTGAAATATCTTGGATATTTATTAGATTTGATTTTTAGCAAGATTTGATTTCTAGATTTGTTAGATTTGATTTTTAGCAAGATTTGATTTCTAGATTTGATTTGATTTCCTAGTTAGATTAGGTTTAGAGATTTGATTTTCTCCCTATAAATAGGGCTTTATATTTTCATTGTAATTCAGTTTTCAGTTCAATAATAATTTTGTGAGTTATTTCTCCAATCCTGAAAACTCATGAATTTCTGTGGATTACCTTGAAATTCAAACTTGACTTATCAATCAGACTTACACATCCGATTGTGGTGTTTTCTACCGTTCTGCATCACTAGTTCTTCAGCTTCTTGGGGTGTAATGAGATTCGTCTGGAATACGTCATTTGAAGGGTCGAATTAGTGTTGTTGGACTTCCATCCTATTGTCGTTTCCGTTCCAGCTATGTTCGAGTCATTTCCGCATCGTATTAACTCTTGTTCCTTGGCTGCGATCTAAACCTTCCCGGCAAGGATCGTATCACAATATGAGAATTTCAGTGCATAAAGAAAGATAGATGCCAATTTTTGACCCAAGGTCTTCTATTTATAGATGCAAATCCACAACCTCCCACTTTCTCTGTGTTGGTTGTGACACTCTCGCTATTTTATTTGAATGTGCTGACTGTTATGGAGAGCTCTGGGTAGGTCGATAAAAGTAGTTCTACGCTATTTAACTTGCCTTTGTTTTCGGTCGACATTATTCGACCTGCCCCCTTGCATTTACATGAGCTGCTGGTCTCATTTGTCTTAAGCTGCTCGGAGATTCGCATGGTGTTGGGTCCATTTCTCAATAAAATCTTGCATTGGGTCTTTATTTCAGCCCAACCATTTTGCGGGCCCAACAATTTAAATAAGTAATCGATAAACTAATTTATTATTTTTAAATAATGAATATCAATTAATATAAAAATGTATAAAGTTTAATTGTTTTTAAGAAATGGAGCCAATTTTATGGTTCTTAACTTCTTCGGTTGGATAAGGGGTTGTCTTGACTTAATGGTCCATCTAGGTTGATTTTTACAACACTAACAATATATAATATCAATTGTAATCATATGTTTAGGAGTGTTGCTTACTCTATTGCTCAACATTCTACTCGTATTGGTAACACTGTCGGTATTTAGATTAATTTTGTGTCTTAGCTTATTTCTTTGACCAAGTTGACTATTTTAATTGTTTGGTTGTTTCTCTTTGAAAATCTTTCCATTAAGATGATGACTTTAAGCAGAAGAAATAAACATTTTTGCTATACTAAAACCTAGGGAAAAGAATTTACTGATTTTTGTAATAATTATAAATTAATTATGAAAAATCAAAATAATTATAGCGATATAATAAATTTATAAAATCGTAAAAAATTATTCCCTCTGTTCCGCCCTAATTATTACACTTATCAAATTGGGCGTTCTTCCTGAATTGTTACCTTTTTTTTTGAAATAATTAAATAAATTACTCATAAATCAGATATAATTAATTAATTAACCTAAGTAATTAAATCGTCTAAATTCAAAACCCCTAAACGAGATAAAGATGGGTGGATTACAACTTGCGCCGTTCATTCTCTTTATTTAAATCGTAAAATCTGCCACCCCACCACCGCAGTGACCACCATTAGAGGTGATTTCGCCGGAGGTGGAGTCCGATTTACTTACCCAGAACTGAATGACGATGGGTGGTTTACAACTCGCCGTCTTTCTTACTCCGCCACTTATCCTCTACCTCTGTGCATTCAAATCCGTCACTCCCACCGCAATGATCAATGGTGCGGCGGGCATGCTGGCGCCGGACATGATTTATACGATATGGGGCTATCTTCCTCCGCAGCTCATCCTCTGCCTCAATGCATTTAGATCCGCCACCCCCTCACCACAATGACCGATGGGAACGGTGGGCAAGCTGGCGACAGACAAAATTTGTACGATCTATGGCTATCCTCCTCCACCGCTCACCCTCTGCCTCAATGCATTCAAATTTGCCACCCCCACAACAATGATCGACAGAGTGGCGGGCATGTTGGTGCCGTACACAATTTATGCGATATAGGACTATCCTCCTCCGCAGTTCACCCTCTTCCTCAATGCATTCAGATCCGCCAACCCCCCACCGCAATGACTGATGGGAGCGGTGGGCAAGTTGGCGACGGACACAATTTGTGCGATCTATGGATATACTCATCCACCGCTCACCTTCTACCTCAATGTATTCAGATCTGCTACCCCCACCGCAATGATCGATGGTAGTGATGGGCCCGCTGGCAGCGGACTTGAATCAGAGCCAGAATATTTGTCATACTGTAGCTTGGTGTATTTTTCATTTGATCCTTCGACAGAATCATGGGCAACGGGGAGGTTTATTATCACTCAACAAACTACTAATTTAATTTTATTATACCCTTATTTCATAGTTGAAGAATTTAATGTGATTCTTGCCCTGCAATAATTTTCTGCTACATGGTATTATATAATATGGTTTTGTGCAGTTAAAAATTTAAATGGCAATAGTTTTAAATGATATGTTATGGTTTCTGCAAAATCAAGTCTAAATGCATTCCATAGACTTTTCTATACATAGCAATAGGGGCTGCTGATAATTCTAAATATAGTGCATTCAAAACACAAAATAAAAAACAAAAAGTGATGTGTCATCTATCTTAAACTTTTAAGGCATAATCTAAGCCTAGTGCTTGCACAATGTCTGTTAGGTCTTCACTGTTGCTCTGTTCTTTGAGATACATAATGCATTCAGTGATTAGCTCCATCGAAATATCCAAGGTTGTGAGTAATGCATCTGATCTTCTTAATGCATGCTTTGCCATGTGTGGAATCTAGTCTCAAAATCCTTTTCTTCTAGGTCTCTGCCGGCAAGAGCAGTTTTGGCCTTTTACCTTCATTATCTCAGAAAGCAACCCTATCGACTTAAGAAAACATTGTTGAGTATTGTGGGTGACAATTTTTCAAATGATTCTATGAATGCATTGACTAGTTCATCTATTATCTTGCACGTAGTTTATATTTGAATAGATTGAACGTCTCTAAACCATCCCTAGTCATTAACGTTGCACTCCTTGAAATTTGGAGGTTGTTGTACTAATTTGATATTGAACTTCTCCACTTGCTGCAACTTTGAAATTTATGTCATTATCTTTGATATATGGTCTTGCATTATCTTGTTGTATTAAATATCCTTGCATACTCCTTGCGGCCATTTTGATTTGATTGTTAGGATGATCTATTATGATAAAAAGCTAAGATCAACAATTATGAATGATCTATCATGATGATTTAGTAGATTAGGACATACCTTCGTGATTATGCACACTACTTTATAACATCATTTTGTGACTTAATCAATTGGTTTAGTCTCTAATGTGCCTACTGTCTGGTTTTTGCTGCATCTCTGTGATGACACTTGTTTTGTTAATGGAAAATGTCAATTTTTCCATCAAACAAAATATGTTTGTCATATGTGAAAATATGTTTGCATACAACACATAGGAACATAACCTTTCCAGTGAATTTCTTGTTCTTACATATTCTGTGTGGCTCTAGTTCTTCGGGTGATGGGTAAAATTTGTGGGCACCTCTTGTTATATAAAATTATTTCTCATCGATGTGCACGGTGTCTTGCATATTCCTAAACTTAAATTTATTTTCAATCATATCTAACTCTACGGATTCAAGACGAAATTTCAAATGTAACAACTTGTTGGCTGCCGTTAATTCTGATTTAAATGCAGATATGTGTGCCCGAATATTCCCAACTTGCACCTACCTCCCCACGGTAGACTTATTTGTTCCTAATCCACTAGCTTATTTTCTAATTGTTCCCCTCTTTGACAATTCTAGACTAACATGTCTTTCTAAATCAAGCTCCATTTTTTACCTATTTATAACATTCCTACAACTACTAATATGGATTGGTTCACATTTGTTCATTTATTCTTTTGTAGTTTTCCATAGTCGATGAACTATGATCTTGCATTCGTCGAATTTTGTTGTTGCTTCCAAAATATTATCTCGAGGTGGCTTGCCATCAACACAAGATTGGAGAATGAGTTGAACAATGCGATTCCTTTTTCATGTTGTTGAATGTGACTTTAGTCCCATCTTTATTTAATTTGATTTCGGTTTTGAAATGAAATGGTGTAGTGAAATTATAATACTCAAAAAAATTATAACAGAATTGTAAAATTAATTTTTAAAACTAATATTACTATTATAAATTGAAAATATAAAGAATTTAAATTAATTGTATAAAATATATATTCACATAGAGTTGAGATCACACGATAAAATATTCTCTAAAGAGAAATGAGAAAGTTACACTACTTGATTATATGTTACCACATTGCTTGAATATCTAAATTTCTTGAATATATTTATTATGTTCCTTGAATATCAATGTGATATTAGAACAACATAGTAAACATAATCAAACAACTTTCCTATTTTTCACGAAGTACTTTTTCACACAAGAACCTCCTATTTGCATATGTGTTACATGCAATTGGATGAACAGTCTGGATTTATTAAGTGACGGTGAACCCATAATGCATTGTGTTTGACTAAGTGAATTTTTATTTTTATATATATCTTTTAAAAAAATTAAGTGGATCTAAATAATCCAAAAAGAGGGAAGCATCCATCACAAAATATATATATATATATATATATATATATATATATATATATATATATAAATAACTAGTTTTATGAATAAGGAATTGAATTTAAAATATCATTATTATACAGTATCAATTCTGATTATCAAATACTGATATATGCTGTTATTTTGTAGAATTTATCCTATATTAATGTATTTTATTTATTTATTTTTTAAATGCCATAACCTTGAATATCTTATATGTAAATGAAAGGCTCACAATTACTTCTCCCTTTTTCTTAAAACAAAAATAAGAGTACAATTATGCCCTATATTTCAGTATAGTAATTATAACGACATTTGTGAACAAATTAACAGGTTGTGTTCTTTATTTGCGATACAATAGTGAATGTATTTTATGTATAATTAAGAGATCTTGAGTTTGAGATTTTCTTAAAAATGTTTAGATTTGTAAATTCAAAACAATACATTTTTATTAAAAAAAATTTATTAGGTCGCAATCCATCACATATCCTTAGTCAAAGGCTACACAAATGGTGGCCATACACAAACGTTGGAGTGAATATGCATGTGGAGTAGCTTTCGAAGAGAATAATGTCCATGGACTAATCCCTAACAGCCATGTGTCGCCGACGACATGTGGCATGTGATGAGAGGTGCTCATTTTGCCATGTTGGACTTTGGTGGATCATCGATTACGCCGAAGTTTGCGATGTGTAAGAAAAAAGATAATAAAACAAAGCAAAATAGAAAAAGTGTTCGTTTAATAAATTTATTATAATAATTTTTGAAAGAAGGCAAAATTATTGAATGGATGGTTGGACAAAGTTTGATTTTGGAAGGTAAAGCATGTGCTGGTGTCGTTGCCTCAATTTGGGGTGTAGCATGATGATATGTTATAATCATTGATTAAATTGACATATTTAGAGATTTATTTAAGTATTTTGAATATATAGTACAAAGATTTACATGCATACGAAGATTATGTTTTTGTTTTTGTTTTTTGTTTTTTTTTATACAAAATCATGATTTATATTATTAGTATCCACTTATCCTTACAATTTTGTTCGTAAAGATATAGATATTTATTGGAGACACCTGTCTTTATAATTGGGTTAGTATGAACAAGATATAAGTAAGGATGTAAATAGATTAAATATTCTCAAAAAATATCTAAATTTGTTATAATTTATATTTACTGTTGTAAAATTGATATAGACAGCTCCAAGCTAAATCAGAAATCGTCAGATTGGAGCCACCGTGCTTCTTCTACATAAGACCAAAAGAGGCCGACATGTTGATCTTTAAAAAAGGTTCTGAAAACTTCCTATCTCCTTGGGAAAAATCAACGGATCCAACATTCGTGAAGAGAACATTAACCTTCAAACCCCAACTAACAAAGGTCAGCACGTGGAGTGTGGTATAACAACATCCAGCTCCAAAGCCTGTGATAGGATATAGAAGAAGTCTTCCGTTAAAGAAGAACAGAAGTTCTAACCCGTATTAAATTACTGTGTAAAACTAAAGTTAGGGATGTCTATTTAGCCCGGAGCATGCAAGTTGGCCCGATTAACCCGAGCCAAAATGTTGGTTAAGGTTAATATATTTTAGCCTGAAATCTCTTTTAACCGAATAGCCCATGATCGAATAACCCGAGGTTCGATAGAGTTGAGCCCAAAAATTGATGGGTTGACCCGATTAATCTTTTTATTAATATTTCTTATTATAATTATTTTACCGAAACTTAATTATATTATTCAATATCACATTTCTGGATTAAGTTGTAAGTTACATAATAAAAATAGTATAAAATAGATATCGTCATATCGTCTATGCCCTGTCTATATTGTCTAACTGCTAGGTCCTACCCAAGTGCCCGACTAGTGTCTTACATTTTATAATTATGATTATAATATAAATTGTTATTTTACCAACTTTACTCATTTATATAATAATAATTATTTTTTAATTAGGTATACAATTTGGATGATTAGGGAGTGTTCTTTTCTTTTTCTTTTTTTGTCTTTGAACCTATAATCAATTAATTATAAATAAAATACTTTAATCACTATCTTCTAAAGTCAGAACTAAATAAGGTCGAAGTATAACTTCAGCTGCGGGTTGTTGTGAAGAAAAAGAATAGCATTGAAATCGCCCAATTAATTCTTCATTTTCATATTCAAACTATAAGTTTAGCTAGTGTACAACCCAGCCCCTTTAATTGAGAGTATAAATATATTAAATTATTCGATAGAGTTATGAACTGATATATTTTATAAAGTGATTAAATTCACATTGTAAAAACTTGTGGAAAATAGTCTGTCAAATTAAATAGATATGCTGTGGTATGAAAGATATTTAAAATAAAATTTAAGTTAATACTACATTTTATTTATAAAGAAAAACACACCAATTTATATAATTATATACATTTATAAGTTATTATTACATTGATTGCTATTTTACGAACAATTATTATATTTTTACTTTTCATTTTTACCCATCGTGTCGTTTATATAGATAGATATATCAGAGAGAGGCCGGGGCCTATTTTGTTGATCCATAATAATGAAGACTTAACTCCTCAAGAAATTTAACAAAAAGCTTTGGAATTGACCTATTGTTTGTGCGTACCAATTAATTAAACTATTTTAATTTGAGAAAATAAACTGAATAACATTAATTATAATATATATTCACCTTTTGACATATAGTCTTAAATGTAATTTTGAAAGACTCTACATCTAATTAATTTCACTTTTTACAAACCTACATAAAAGTCTGTTTGATCCATAAGGTTGTAGTGCACATACATTTATTCTCACTTTTGTCCCATGCTCCAGGTATATCGGTGAGAGCACTTTACGTATAATTAAGATGTTATGAGTTTGAGTTTCGTTGGAACATCTGAGTGTGTGTTCATATGACCATTTTTAAAATAAAAAAGAACTACACAATTTCATTAAATATTAAAGTTGGGAAAATTATATATGACAAAAACTAATAGTCTAGATTAAACTTATGCTTATGTAAATTAAAGAAGGAAGGATATAATCCACAACCAAAATTCATAAATCTCTGTCGGTAGATGAACAGTAAATGAAAACTATACTATTATATTTGAAAGAAAAATCAGTTGGGTGGCATGGTGGTTTGAATTTAATGACCTTAATTACAATATATATTTATATATGTACGTATATTTTTTAGTGAACACAATACATTTATTACATGTACCTATAAAAAAGAAATCAAGTTTTCGATATTAATAACGAGAAACACATGCATTTATCTATTTTTATGATATTTACATGTTGGTTAACCGTTTTATATAATACAAAGATTATCAAATTATAATCATACTATGGAAAAAGAAAGGTTATACATATTTTATGATCCGCATAAAAAATTTGTTGGTACAACAAAAATTTAATTGGAAAAAATAGGTGTATGCTAAAATTTAATGGATATAAATTAGCTCTTTCTTTTAAGTTGAAATGTGTAAATTGTACACTTACTTTTAACAATTGATTTAAGTCTATAGCTTTTGTACGGTTTTATTTATTTAACTTCATTGCTTAAGTCCCTATACTTTTATAATTACAAAATCATTTTCAACAAACTTGCCATAAACCCTTGACATTATGTTGAAAGAAAATGAAGTGTTGAAATATAATTTTTTTTAATATAAATGCATTTATTAAAACTCACGCATCCTGAATTTTAAATCGTTTAAAACCAAATTATTTTTATATAATTTAGCTAATTTAATTTGAAGAATTATTTGATCGATTTAACTTGCAAATTTTCTAACTATATCCTTTAGTATGTTGCAAATCAACAAAGTCGGACCGAGAATGACGCTTAAATTGTATATAGACTTTTTCAATTTTATAGATTGTAAGTATTGTATCATCAAACTATAATCGCAGTAATTATTATCGAATTAAAGTCTTGTGTGATATTTTAAATTTCTACGCCAAATAATACAACAGCATTCAAATGCCAAATGTACTTTCAACTATACTGTTTTCAAAATGACACAATTCATTTAATTAAAATCTCCTAAAGCTAAGCATTAAATTATTTAGAAGTTAAATTGGTACGCAGTTATTAATACTTACCACTTATATCTATACAAAGAGTTCAGATCCAATGATAAAATTTGGATTTTGACATTACTCACATCAATGATAGAGAATTAGAGATAAGAATCAGTATAGTTTTCTAAGTATAATGGAGTATAAGCGTAAAATTTGAATATATTTTAATCTTAATTATTAATTTAATAAAAATATGGAATATTAATTTATTTCTATTTAACATAAAATACATTTTAATATGAAATTCATTTCTTGTAAATATATTCATTTCTCAAGATTGAAGTCATTATATTTTTTTATCGGACCTACTTTCTTTAGGTTGGACTAGAAAATTAATGTATTAGGAAATTACTATATGTTTTATATAAAATGAGAATTAGAAACTACGTTGCATCAATTTTATATAATGCATGCTCCCTTCTTATCCTCTTTTACTTCATTCTATTTTTTTTTTCTTTTTAATTTATCCATAATAAAAGGGACTAACACATAAAATAATATGTTCTTAATTTGTGCCCATTCATGTAGATCCTGTAGTACTGATCAACAATGTGGATAACACATTATTATTATTGCTATTATTATTTAATAATTAAAAATTAAATTAAATAAAAATACGGAATGTAACATGAAGATGTAATCGAGCTCAAGCCGATTAGTTACGT
>JAPKLW010001087.1:0-125152 GCA_026898455.1 Plectranthus barbatus | reverse complement strand
GGAATGTAACATGAAGATGTAATCGAGCTCAAGCCGATTAGTTACGTGTATTTTTTCCTTGTCACATGTTAAAGTATCTAGCTGGAGATCTAAAAATACTTACTACAATATAATGGTGAAAATGCATTTTCTTACAAATCGGTTTTATAAGAAGAGAAATGGGAAATGAGAATACCTCAAAATATTATCTTTTAACACAAATTTGTGAAATGATTTGGATTGTCCTATAATGAAGGGATCAGACAAAATCTCTTCAGTCTTTTACAAAAGTCAAAACTCATAATTATCTCTAGTGTTACTTTCGATTGTAATTCTTGTGGAATAATATCATTTTTTTTTTTGCACAAAAAGAATCAAATTAGTGCAACTTTTTTCTTCAGATTTCTCACTTTCCCACATCATGTTTGAAACCGCGAAGAGAATATTTTACTGTGGGCAAGTGGATGGAGCTCATTTAACACTGATAATTTGTGTAGATTTAATCTTTATTAGGCAGTGTTTGAATTTGTTATAATTTAAGTCGTATAATTGTATCTGATAAGTCTCATTTTTATTTAAATCGGATCGGTTGAGCCTAAATATAAATATGTGATATTAACACAAAGCATTATAAGGATCTAATAAAAGTTTAATTTGATTTGACTAACACGATAACAATCCGATAAAAAATTAATCTAAGGAATATGCTATGAACGGATGAAGATTCGAAATAAAAAAAATATATAAATGATTTAGTATGATTAAGATTAACACAATAAAAAATAATTGATATTCCAACAATACTTAAATTAAATAAAATTAATATTAATACCAAAGATCAATTTAGATAACTATTAATTAATAAAATAAAATAAAATATTAGCCCTTATTAATTTATTAACCGTTTTATTTTATTAACGAATAATTATATCCGATCCAATTGGCAAACTATTTGATTTGATCAAATCTTACACAAGTTTTAATGTATTTAACGTGCTGATGCGATAAAGATTGGAGTTCGATAAACTTCAATAAAAAATTATTATTATGTGAATTGATATCAAATTATTTTGTTTATGGAAAATTACTGCCTATGCCCACTTATAAACCCGATGTTAAGTATTTTTACCTCCAAAAAAGTTCTTTATTCAGTTAACCACATTTGCTATCGACTGGATTTTATAGATTTTCGAAATCAAAACCTAAAATAATGAAAATTTTAATATGTTAATATATACTTCTTCAAAAAAAAAAAAAAAAAAAAAAAAGGGAAAGAAGAAGATAAAAAAGAGGGCGTTTCTGACAATGTATGCAAGCTCTAATGATGGGAGATCTTTATTTTTCGATTAATAGATGTAAACAAATAAGAAGACAGGCTTCAAACTCAAGATCTATTTGTGAAAAGGGCAACATTATCTTGAGTGGTTATTTGCATGCGGTAGCAAGTGTTGGTTTTTTGAAATGTGTGCCCAGCATATTAATTGTTTTATTATTTTACCAATGGAATTATGTGTACTAGGAAATTTGTTAGAAATTTTCTTATATTATGTTGATTTGGTAGGTTAAAATATATAAAAGTTATCTTAGTTTATTTCTAAATTAATTCAATTACGGTCTAAAATATAAAATCATGTAATGTTCTTGATTGAGTTGTAAGTTGAACCTGATACGAGATCAAACTGATGAATCAGTTTATGATGCGCGAGACAGACTAAGGTTCAAAACCGAACTCACAAGTCTGCATACGTAAGTCTGGACTGACAAGTTTGGACTACACTAAGTACGGGATTAACCAATATGGTCTTATCAGTCTGAATACCAAGCTTACCAGTATGAGACCAAGCGTATAATGATTGATGATGTCACCAAGGATGGACTTGCAAGTTTGAGGCATCAACATGGATTTCTAAGTCTGAGTCTGGCGCAAAGAGACAAAACGAATGTTTAGAGGAATGTACTGACAAGTACAGACTTTAAGGATTGAAGATTCCTTAAAATCTGCAAGCCCAAGACTTTGATTTTGATACTCGGACTTACCAGTCCAAGATTCCTTGGACTGACAGACTATCGTTCTGACAAAAAGCTGAATAGTTGCTGTCCATGTCAGAAAAAGCGGAGCAGGTGCAGCATCTCTGGAAAAAATACCACCTACCTGCCGATTAGCAGTAGTCAATAGAGATTTTCGATTGGACAAGATCCAACCTGTCTCTAACGGCTAGAAGATTCAAAACCTTTGAATTGCTCACTTTAAAAATTGAAGGAATTCAATAGAAGAAGATTACCGAAATCAACCGAACCTGCTATTTACGAACAAGCTGAAACGTTGCTAAAATTTATACTTAACGTTCGAGGCTGTTAAAGTTTTCCCGTGTGTCACTCTAGTGAGCACGAGACTCAAAACTTTTGAGTTTTTGAGTTATCTTGGTAATCTTTTTCTCCAAGAAAGATTACAACAATCAAGTACATCTAGTACTTTGACTCTTACGGGCTTATTGCTGCCAAACAGATAGTTTCAGAGAAACTCTAAACACTCCATTCCAGCGACGAGGAGGCAGCGTTTTGTGCCCACATTCCAAGAAGCTGCGAAGAGAAGGATGAGCAAGGATCAAGCGAGTGAGCTAGTGGATCGGTGGACGACGCATTCATCGACAAGCGATAGATCGTAAGAGCACCTGTGTAATCCTAATCTTAGTGGATTTCTAGACTTTTGAGTCTGAAGAGTGGACATAGGACCTTTAAAGTCTGAACCACTATAACCTTTGTCTTGTTTATTGATTTCAGTATTGTATGAGCTTACTCTTCTTTAAAACTCAACTGTCAAGTGTTGCAGTATATAAACTGAAACTGACTTTAAGCATACTTGGACTTAAATACTGAACTAAGATTTGACAAACGAAACTGATACGTCATCATCAGTTTGGATAAGTGAAAAAAATTATTTTCGTTGTGCAACTTACAAGTACTGTGAAAAACCAGGACCATCACTATGCAATTCACAATTCGTGCATATCAGATTATTTTCATGTCGGATCATTATCCTGCCAAACATTATCGCGTTTATGTTTAGAGTTTAACGGATCGTGTCGTGTTTGTGGTCATTATTATCGTGCGAATTTGTGTTGTATTATCGTGTTGTTACAAAAATTTTCAATCATAAGGGTAGAACTGACAGTTTTGTCCGTTGGATCATTATCAAGTTGGATTGTTATGGTGCAGAATATTATTGTGTTTGATGCTATCATGTTCGTGTTTGAAGTTTGATGGATCGTGTCGTGTTCGTGCTCATTATTATCGTGTGGATTCATGTCGTGTCAAAAACTGACAGCTCTATATGTAATTCAACCCAATCGAATCCAACAGTATCTTGCTCAAGTTTGACTCGTTTATTAAATCAAATTTTTAATTAGAACATTTAAAGTCTACAAATTTAATCAAGCCTCAATTGAGCAAATATGAATTTTCTAAATATACATTATATTTAAAATATTACTTTTTTAATATAATAATATCATAATTACACTCAAATTTAATTTTTTTCTCATATCTAATAAATGTAATAAAAGATTTATCATATTTATTTACTCTTAACTAATAAAAAATATTAATTTTATATAGTTAATAGTCTATATTTCATACTAATTTCAATTACACAAGCTAAGGAGTTGAATATTATGAAGTTCAAATATATTTTTTTAAATAAATGAATTTAGCTAAACAATTTTGAGTGAATTTTAATTAAATTGAGATCTAAATAATTTACAAATAGTTAGTGATAGAGTAATTTTGTGAAAGTTTTGGTTTGTACTCGAATTCGATGAGTACGTAGTTTTGGGATTATATGAATATTAAATTATTTGTGATGGATTTGTGTGTTTGACTCTATTAAAGTTTATTTAAACTCAGCTTAATATCATTTTAACTAAATTAATTTAAATTCATTAGTGATTAGCAATTCTACTTATTGTGATTAGCAATTCTACTTATATATTAAACCAAAGAAGTTCCACTTATTTATTATATTACTAATTTCTTCAATTTTTTTTATAAATTCATTAGTGATTAGCAATTCTACTTATATATTAAACCAAAGAAGTTCCACTTATTTATTATATTACTAATTTCTTCAATTTTTTTTTTGTTATTACATTACCATTAATAATTCATTTTTCACTATTGTTAGACTATTTCATATTGAATTGGTCTCCTGAGAGACGGTCTCACTATTTTTTTATTGTGAGACAGATTTTAATACATCATTTCAATAAGTTAAATACATCATTTCAATAAGTTAAATACATCATTTGCAACAAAGTAATACATCATTTGCAATAAAGAAATACATCATTTCATTAAACTCATATCACAATAAAAATGGTGAAACATCATTTACAATAAAGAAATACATCATTTCATTAAATTCGTCTCACAATAAAAATGATGAGACCGTCTCATCTGAGACTTTGCCTTTCATATTTAGATTAATAAATGAAATTCATAAATTTTATCCCAAGTTTTAATTAATTATCAAATTTATTTTATTTTTTATAATTATATTCAAATGTCATAAAATAATATAGCTACGTATTAGATGGCGTGATGCGGTGGTGTAAAATTAGTTAAGGGTATGATAACATAAATCTCTTGTGAGATCTGTTGAAACTTTTTACTTTATTTTTATTGAATAAGATCACCTTTGGTTTGGACCACATAACTACCAAAACTACCATGGGGGCGGGGGCGGGGGCGGGGGGTGGGGGGTGGGGGTGGGGGGTGGAATCTCCGGAAAACAAGTAATCAAGAAGGCAAGTTGGACCCTACTCACGCCACCTACTCCGGCTTTAATCTCCTTTATAACCTCCTCCCATTTCCCTCTCTCTCTCACTCAAATTTCTTCCCCTCTCTCTCTCCAAAAAAACAATGGCATTTGCTTCTCCTACATTATTGCTCCTCTTATTTTGCATCATGATCCCTTCTATCATTGCCTCATCCGCAGCGCTACATGACCCTGAACTAGTAGTCCAAGAATTCCATAGGTACAAACAAGACTGCACCTAGTACAATGTTGTATATCTTCGGAATATGTCAATTACATAGTAGTAGTAGTAATCATTTCTGACATTGCAGTTTTCTTTTCTCTTTTCCCCAATGCAGCAAGTTGAATGCCTCGAGGAGGAAGTTAGGGTTCCTGTCGTGCAACACGGGGAACCCTATCGACGACTGCTGGCGGTGCGATCCCAACTGGGAGAAGAACCGCCAGAAGTTGGCCGATTGCGCGATAGGATTCGGCAAGAATGCCGTCGGGGGCCGTGACGGTAAGATCTACGTCGTAACGGAGTCCGGGAACGATGACCCCGTGAACCCGAAGCCGGGTACGCTCCGTTACGGCGTGATCCAGGAGGAGC
Source organism: Plectranthus barbatus (assembly GCA_026898455.1). Classification (NCBI taxonomy): domain Eukaryota; kingdom Viridiplantae; phylum Streptophyta; class Magnoliopsida; order Lamiales; family Lamiaceae; genus Plectranthus; species Plectranthus barbatus. The sequence goes on along the minus strand of JAPKLW010001087.1, from coordinate 119,771 downwards.
CATTGTGGATCATATTCGCCCGTGACATGGTGATTGAGCTCAAGGAGGAGTTGATCATGAACTCATTCAAGACCATTGATGGTAGAGGTGCGAGTGTGCACATTGCTAATGGCCCATGCATCACCGTTCAATATGTGACCAACATCATCATACATGGCATCCACATACATGATTGTAAGCCGGGAGGGAATGCTATGGTGCGGGACTCCCCACGGCACTACGGGTGGAGGACCATATCCGACGGTGACGGCATCTCGATCTTCGGCGGTAGCCATGTGTGGGTCGATCATTGCTCGCTCTCGAATTGCAGGGATGGCTTGATCGACGCCATCCATGGCTCCACGGCCATTACACTTTCGAATAACTACATGACTCATCATGATAAGGTCATGCTTTTAGGGCATAGTGACTCGTACACCCAGGATAAGGGCATGCAAGTCACCATTGCCTTTAACCACTTCGGAGAAGGGCTTGTCCAAAGAATGCCCCGGTACGTTGTACGATAATATTATATTACATTGTTGTAAAAAAAAGTTCGTTAATTTATTTTATCAATACATGTCACGTGTCGAACAGATGTCGACATGGATACTTCCATGTGGTGAACAATGACTACACCCATTGGGAGATGTATGCCATTGGAGGGAGTGCTGCGCCCACAATTAATAGCCAAGGCAATAGATTTCTTGCGCCAAATGATAGATTCAGCAAAGAGGTTAGGAATTTATGACATCTTTTAAATTTGGGTGTTACAACTTACAAAATTTAATTTCGTGAGGTCATATTTTAAATTAAGTTAACTACTTTATTTGATAGAGCAATTGCTAGGGTATACTATTTAATGCTTTTACTGTTTATAGTTGCTATGTGAAAATTAAAATAAATCATACGAAACTCTTGGTTTGTCAACTATTACTTTTATAATAAATTGTTGCCTACTTTAAATTTATTCAAAATAAACTTACTACTTAAATTTAGGTGGACAAAAAAAAATTAATAGAAACGATTTTAATTGGTTGACTTGATGCAGGTGACCAAGCACGAGGATGCACCGGAAAGTGAGTGGAAGGGCTGGAATTGGAGATCGGAAGGGGACCTCATGCTGAATGGTGCCTATTTTACGCCGTCGGGAGCCGGGGCGTCGTCGAGCTACGCGAAAGCGTCGAGCCTCGGAGCCCGGCCATCGAGCCTAGTTGGCTCGATCACGTCCGGGGCGGGGTCCCTGAATTGTCGGAAAGGGTCACGTTGTTGATTGAGAAAATGACCTTAATTTGTAACGAGGCTAAATAATTTCATTGAAGCCTTGTTGATTATCACGTGAATTTCCCAAGGGACCACATGATTGGTGCGACGAAGATTAGGGTTTTTTTGTTTTTTTCTCTTTTTTTTTTTTCGAATTTCGTTTTTTTTTTCTTTTTCACTTTTTTGACTCTATTGTCGGAGTTCAACCTCGGCCTGCTAATCCTCAACAGTTGGGATTTCTCTTATTTTTACACTTTGTAATTGGTTTTTGAGAAAGCAAGTGCTGCACTATACATATATATATTTATATGATATGAGTTTTAAGACTTGTTTGAGATGCATCTAAGCAATGAAGATTTTTGTTTGAGTTGATTTGATTATTTCTATTGAATAGATCCGGACATAATGGGAATGCGTTATGAAAAAATTATCATATTTGAATAAACTAATTAAGAACTAATTAATTTGACTGTAAATCTTTTAACCACTTTTAAAGTTTTACCTTTTATTCTTAAGAAAATATAAATAAGATATATGCGAATCATAGATGACAGTTTTTTCAATTATGAATAACATATTTGATTATGTTAGCTACCGTTTTCAGAAATATTATTTATGTTGAATTAATAAAAATGATATATATAGATTTTCATAAATTTATGGCAATTTTGTGTGAGTCTCTAGTCTTGAACATATTTAACATGAATATTATATTATAAATTATAAAAAACCTTATATTGATATATAATATGCAAAAAAAATTAAATTAAGTAAATTATAATCATTGCAATATCTTATTAATTATATTATAGCTATATTCGAAGAGAGAAATAAGGATAAAACCCTTAACACCAGATTTATTCCAAATACACAACAATTTATATTCATCCATTCATTATAAATCAAGGCCCAAGGGTTCATATTAGTTCATAAAAAATACATGATAAAAAAATTATGTTTGGATTTGTTTGATGAGTTTATTAAATTGTGGTTTCTAAAGTTCGTGTACACAATTTAAATGAAAGGAAATATTTCTTCCATTATTCGATTCAAATACCAATCAATCTCATAGATAACAATACTTAATCACTGCACTCCGAGATCAAGTACATTAAAATGAGCTTTTACCGGTGATGTGTGGTACAAACAAAATAGAAGAGTGAATGTGGAGAAGACAAATGCTATAATCCAAAGTTAGTTACCAAACAATTAGGTTAAACTTAAGCCAAATTGTGGTTATGATTCAAATTAGTACAATTGCAATTAAATTGAAGGAACATCCTAATTTAAGCATTTCGTAATGCGTGGTTAATTAATTTATTTGAGTAATTAGAAAGGGAATCCGATACCATGTTATCGACGATGACAAGCATGCAGCTCTGCAACAAATTTAATTATTTTTGTGCATGATTTACTGTTTAGGATATTTTTGTTTAATTAATAAATTGAAAAAAGAGTGACTTTATATCGCAACTCTATATATATTAACTAAAATATAAAAGTACTCATAAATATTTGAGGTTACCACATAAGTAGACTAATTAATTATTGCATGCTTAAAGAACAATAAAAAACAAAAGAATATATAAACCACCTAATATTTTTGGGGTGAAACTTTTTTTTTTTAGCATTCAAAATATTGAGTTGAAATTTAGATTTAAATGTGACAAAAGGCGGTAATAATGCGCAGAATACTTTTGTCTTGGATATCAAAGCGCAATAATTAAAATATTTTGTCAATAAGTAATTAATTATGAATTGGAGAATATGAAAACACAACCAATCCCCATTATAATTATATATATATATATATATATTTAAGAAATGCGCATGATTTTTCATCTACTTCCAAGTTTCAACGAGGGGCAGCTGCAATTGCGGTTTTTGACAAAGCTTTTCCCAACATTCAATATTTAGTCTTCATGAATTAACGACTTTCATGCCACGTATTAAATATAATTTAATTAAAATTTGAGGATTTTTTTTTCTTGAACTACTAGTGATGTCAAATCAATTTGATTTTTAGTATTGCGTTTGATATGTGCATAGTATAAATGTATACTATAGAAGTTGATTACTAGATTTCTACTTTAATAATATAATTAAATAATAGTTATAGCTAACCATGTAGACCATTGACTGAATTAATTATCTAGCCCTCTATATTATTGACCCCTTAATTACTATGAATATATTTTCAAAATCTAATACACTACTAATTAATGGTAAATTCATTAAATTATGGGGATTTAACTCATTATTAAATCCATAAACTACAAGCTAACGATTGTTGAAATTGTATGTTAAGATTCGCACGACAACACAAACACAGAAATCAATCAAAAAGACGAATGCGCGAGTTACGTGGTTCACCGGCGCACCGGCTACATCCACGGGCAGGTAAAGGACTGTATTATTTAGGCTTCAATCTGGGAATGATTACAACCAACACTCTCAAGAACTCTATCTCACTGATTCTCACTGAATCAGATCTCACAAAACAGCTCTCGCTTTCTAAAATTTCTGAAAACTGCAAAATGAGTTCTCTCTCACCTCAACGAAGACGACGACTTTGCTAATAACAGAAAAAATCAAAATTAAATGCACACACCAATCAGAATAAGACGCGTGGCACAACCCAACTAATTTAACCAACTCAAACCCGACTCTGCAAGTGTAAAATACGCTTTTTGCTGCTTCTCTTCAAACACACAAAAAACGATCCTCAAGCTGCAGCCACATCAACAAGTCTCCCTCCTGGCTGCATGCCTCACACACCAATTCCACTTCCTGCCTCTTAGTCCCATTACAGGACTGCACCCTAATCCAAAGATCAGCTCATACCAACAAGCTCCAAACAATGTAGGAACTTGACAGAGGGAACCTGCTTAGTCAATGCATCAGCTGCATTTTCTGAAGTGTGCACCTTTTCCAATCTAATCCATCCCTTCTCAACTATATCCCTGACAAAATGGAAACGAACATCAATATTTTTAAACTTGCTATGAAAAATCGGGTGCTTCGCCAAGTGCAAAGCACTTTGGCTGTCACATAAGATAGTAAGTTGCTGTTGTGATACTCCAAGTTCATTAATGAGTCCTCTAAGCCAAATAGCTTCTTTAACAGCCTCTGTAATTGCTATGAACTTGGCCTCTGTAGTGGATAGGGCAACTACAGGCTGCAGATTTGACTTCCAAGATACTGCAACTCCAAATAAGTTGAATATAAATCCAGTCTGAGATTTTCTAGTGTCTGTACTTGCTGCATAATCAGAGTCAACATATCCTATAATAGGATCACTTACTTCCCCTTCTCTCTTCTCAAACACCAACCCTTTATACTTGGAGCTCTTCAAGTACCTTGACACACCACACAAAACTCTCCAATGTTGCATTCCTGGTTCAGCCATGAACCTGCTAGTGATGCTAACTGCATAGCATATGTCAGGACGGGTACAAATCATGAGGTACATAAGGCTTCCAATGAGGCTGCATAGGGAACCTGATTCATCTCCTCCATTTCTTGTACAGACTTAGGCTTCATATCCTGACTTAGTCTAATATCTTGACTTACAGGAATAGAGAGGGGCCTGGACTTCTTATCACCAAACTTATCAATCACTTTTGAGAGGTAGTTCATCTGAGACAACTTCAATCTTCCAGCCTTTCTGTCTCTAATTATGTCCATACCAAGAATTTTGGATGCTTCTCCAAGATCCTTCATGTCAAATTCCATGGAGAGATCACCTTACACTTGCTTAATCTCTGATATATGCTTCCCTGCAAGAAGCATGTCATCAACATACAATAGTAAGTATAACAAGCTGCCATCTTCAGACTTCTTGAGATAAACACACTTATCAAATTCTGATCTCATAAAGCCTATCCTCATCATGTGGTTGTCAAACTTCTTATTCCACTGTCGGGGGCTTTGCTTCAACCCATATATAGACTTCTTCAACAGACATACTTTCTCTTCATTGCCTTCTTCCACAAAACCGGGGGGCTGATCCATATGTATTACTTCCTCAAGTTCTCCATGTAGGAAAGCGGTTTTTACGTCTAATTGATGTAATTCCAAGTCAAACTGAACTACAACAGCCAATAGAGCCCTTATGGATGTATGCTTTACTACTGGAGAGAAGATTTCATTGAAATCAACTCCTTCTCTTTGGGTGTAGCCTTTAGCTACTAGTCTAGCTTTGTATCTCACCTTTTTCTCCCCAGCATTCTCCATCTTCCTCTTATAAAGCCACCTGCAGCCAACACATGCTTGCCCCTTTGGCTTGTTCACCAACACCCAAGTTCCATTCTCTTTTAATGAACACATCTCCTCATCCATAGCCTTCGCCCATAACTCACTCTCTGGACTGTTACAGGCTTCATTAAAAGTCCTAGGTTCATCTTCTTGAAGCTTCTGGGCAATATTTAGACTCAAGAACACCACATCCGCTTCTGAGAACCTCCTAGGAGGGTGTATCTCCCTCCTCAATCTTGTCTCTAGCCAACATGTAATCTCTAAGAGGCATATCTTGTGTCTGTGGTGGCTGCATCTGCCGATCTGTCTGTTGGTTGGCAGTGGTTTGTACTTCCTCATTCTCTTCATCAGGCAGCAACACTTGTGTGTCCATATATTCTTTCTCCAGATCACTCTTGTTAGAAGGTTCAGTTCCTTCCCTTTGCTTCCTTTCTAACAAGGGCATCCTCCCTTCATCAAAAACCACATCCCTTGATGTGATCACCTTTTGCTTGTCCAGACTCCAAACTCTGTATCCTTTAGTCCCACTAGGATACCCAAGCATAACACATTTAAGGGCCCTGGGGTCTAGCTTATCTTGTTTTATGTGAACGTAAGCTAGATAACCGAATGGTTTCAACATAGAGTAATCCGGCTCCTTTTGGTACCACATCTGATCAGGTACTTTAAATTCCAGGGCAGCAGATGGACTCCTATTAACAAGGAAGCAAGCAGTAGATAGTGCTTCTCCCCAAAATCTCTTAGACAGCCCAGAACCAGAAAGAAGGCATCTCACCCTTTCCAAAAGGGTCCGGTTCATTCTTTCTACAACCCCATTTTGTTGGGGGTTGTAAGGAGCTGTTTTGTGCCGTTTGATTCCTTTCATCCTACAGAATGAATCCAGCTCTTGATTCAAGAACTCAAGACCATTATCAGTTCTTAGGCATTTGACCTTTAGGCCTTTTTCATTTTCAACTAGACTGCACCAATCTTTAAATGTTTCAGCTGCTTGATCTTTAGTCTTCATTACATAAACTCAAACCTTCCTGGTATGGTCATCAATTAGGGACAAGAAATACCTTGCCCCTCTAAGTGTTTCTGTTCTTGAGGGGGCCCATATGTCTGCATGGATGTATTCCAGAGGCATCCTACTTCTGTAGTGGCTAGGTTTATAGGGGAGCTTCTTGCTTTTGGATAGCAGACACTCTTCACAATTTCCCAAATCAGTTTCAGAGCTGAACTCAATCAGGCCTTGCTTCTTCAATTCTTCTAAACCTCTCTTGCTTATGTGGCCAGTTCTCAAATGCCACAGTCTTATATCTTGTTCTTGAACCACAACAGATAGGCCAGAGACAGTTCTAGCAAACAAGTAATAAATGCTATTTATCCTTCTGCCTTTAAGAATGTCCACATCATTCTTACAAACTGTAATCTCCCCTTCATCACCAATGAACTTGTATCCCTTGGCTTCAAGTGTTCCAAGGGATATGAGGTTCCTCTTAATTTGAGGTATATACCTCACAGCAGTCAACCACTTCTCTTCACCCTTGTGGTTTTGTATTCTGATTGAGCCCACACCTTGTATCTGACATACTTGATCATTTCCAAGAACCACAGTGCCCATGTTCTTCATTTCTATATCTGCAAACCAATCTAACTTGTAACACATATGGAAGGAGCAGCCGGAGTCTAGGATCCATCCATCACAGGTAGAGTCAACAACATTCAGTACCTCATCTGTGTTCACAATGACTGTGTTTGGCCCTCTGGTTTGCTGGTTCTTTATTCTCAATACTGGACAATCCTTAATAAGGTGTCCAACCTTCTTACAATAATGGCAGCTTCTACCTTCTTGTATCTGCAGCTGAGCCTTTTGTTCACATAACTGAGGACCTCCTCTATCTTGCTTCTGAGGACCATTTTGCCTTATATCTTTCTTTGCATAGAATGGTTTCTTATCAGAGTTAAAGGTTTTCTGATTCCAGGAATTCTTCTTCTGAAATTTATTGTTCTGGCCTTTCTTGACAAAGAGTCCCATACCTGAAGACTCATTACCAACATTTTCTGAGAGCATTTCGATTTCCTTTCCCTTGATGGCAGAGAGCACTTCATCCAAAGTCAATTTTCCAGTTCTTCCATAGGTGAGGGCATCTTTGAGATTAGAGTAGGATTTTGGCAATGCATTTAGCAGGTGTATTGCCTTGTCTTCATCTTTAATCTCCTCACCTATGCTTTCCAAACCATCCACAACTTTATTAAACTCATCCAGTTGCTCTTGAAGGTTCTTTTCTTCTGAGAACCTGTAGGAATATAGCCTTCTCTTCATGTACAAACGGTTTGCCAGGGATTTGGTTTGGTATAGGGATTCCAGTTTCTTCCAGATATCTGCTGCTGTTTTCTCCTTAGATATCTCCCTAAGGACCTTATCATCAAGGCACAGTATAAGGGCACTCCTTGCCTTATTCAAGAGCTTAACCTTCTGCTCAGCTGTCTCAGTTTTGAAACCTCCATTATCTGGCAAGAGAGCTTCTTCCAGCCCTTTCTCAGTTAAGATGGCTTGCATTTTCAACTTCCATAATCCAAAGTCGTTCTTGCCTGTAAATTTTTCTATTTCGTACTTCCCTGAAGTCATAGCTCACAAGACAAAGTTTCTTGATCTCAAACCGAACAATTTCACAAGGCAAACCACCACAGACTCTTACCCCAAAAATAAATGATCACTTCTTTAAACAAAAAACCACAAGATATGACAGTAGGGGATCTTAAAACGCACAATCTTCAAGAACCGGGGCTTGACAGCAATAGAGCTCACAATCTTACGAGGCAGGATCAGATCCTCAAATAATCATGTAGATTTCAACTTTTATAACCACAATTCATCATCAATTTGCAGCATGCTTGACAGAAAACCATACCTAGGAAGAAAGACCTTACTCGACTTCCAGGAAAACTCCAGATTGAACCCAACACCTCCTTGCAATCCTCGATCGTGATCGTGCGCGCCCTTAGTTTCCCACAGACGGCGCCACTTGTTAAGATTCGCACGACAAAACAAACACAGAAATCAATCAAAAAGACGAATGCGCGAGTTACGTGGTTCACCGGCGCACCGGCTACATCCACGGGCAGGTAAAGGACTGTATTATTTAGGCTTGAATCTGGGAATGATTACAACCAACACTCTCAAGAACTCTATCTCACTGATTCTCACTGAATCAGATCTCACAAAACAGCTCTCGCTTTCTAAAATTTCTGAAAACTGCAAAATGAGTTCTCTCTCACCTCAACGAAGACGACGACTTCGCTAATAACAGAAAAAATCAAAATTAAATGCACACACCAATCAGAATAAGACGCGTGGCACAACCCAACTAATTCAACCAACTCAAACCCGACTCTGCAAGTGTAAAACACGCTTTTTGCTGCTTCTCTTCAAACACACAAAAAACGATCCTCAAGCTGCAGCCACATCAACATTGTAGATAGAATATTTCAATACCAAATAATTCAATCGGAATTATCCGATATCCGACAAGATTAAGTCTGAAGTTTGATAAGTTATCCGATTGATCGATTAATATTTTTATCACAATTATAGCAAAATTTATTTCTAATAATGAAGATATTATGTTTTAATCAAGTTTAAGCTATATAAATGTACTTAGTAAGAATAATTTTAAAAATAGAGATCTGATCACTTTAGAAATTCTTTTTTAAGTTCTCAGTTCTCCCTTTAAAGTAGATGGCCAAGGGCCAGTTTAGGTTCAGCACCGCCGGTTCGGTGGTTCCAAAAAATGGAACTGAACCGGCCCTTGAAATTACGGTTCCGGTTTCGATTCAACACGGTTCCTGGACGGTTTCGGTTTCGGTTTGGAACCGACGGTTCGAGGTGACATGGCATGTTGTTATTGGTAGATTTCAATTTTTTTTTAAATTTAAGTTTTTTTTCCGACGGTTCCGAACTGCCGGTTTCGGTTAGGGGATGGAACTTGAACCGGCCCGTCTAAATACGATTCCGGTTCCGAACCATTTGAGACGGTTCCGATTCGGGCAATTCAGGTTCTATTTGACCATCTCACTTTAAAGAAATCTTTCATTCCGTATAATTTTCATTATTCAAATATGAACCAAAAGCTTTATTCATTCAAAATATATTTGCACGTGACAGATCTGGGCAAATTTTTTAGTTCTCTCTCATCAATTTATTCTGGGCTATTGGGCTTGAGCTTTTCGGTGTGGGTTTTGGGCTCATGTATGTTTTTAAAAAGGCTTATATTAATTAAAAAATCTAAGCATAATTTTATTATTATTTTACGATCTAAAAAATACTCCCTCCGTCCCGGCTGAATTGTCCCAGTGACTTTGGGCACAATAACCAAGGAGTGTGAGTGTAAAGTAAGTTGAGTGGAATTAATATTTTATTGTTGAGTGTGAAAAAGTTGCCTTTTTAAGTAATGGGACAATTGAGGTGGGACGGACGAAAAAGGAAAGTGGGACAATTGAGGTGGGACGGAGGGAGTATAATTATCTAAAAATGACATATTTTGATTATTTTGTTTATTTATTTCTATACAAGCTATATTTAGTATGACATATTTTGATTATTTTGTTTATTTATTTCTATAGCTAAAAAAGGGAAAAAGTCAAACTGCGCAATTTTTTGGAATACTAATTTAATAATTTCAGTGTTTCAATCTAGATAAATAATTAAGCTATATTTCAGCCCTAAAATAGGTAAAATCTAAAATTTAAAAAAATATATAAAATGAAAAAGGCTTGGTGTTTAGAAATGGCATACAACAGAGTTGGGCTTAATGGCTTGCGCTTTGGATTTATTTCATGCACGCACGAATATTTTATGATGATGAATGTACTAAAAATTTTATTCTAAAAATATTTTTAACAACTCTGTAGAATATATAATACAAGTATATAATTTAATTTTACATATATAAAAGAGAAATAATCTTAAATTAAACATGTTTTATTTTTTGACTGAAGATTTTAACATGTTTTCGATAATTAATTGTTTCTGTAATACCCCATGTTTAATTAGGCTTTTGTAATGCTTAGTTAATTCTTATGAAGAGAATTTCTCCTCAATTTAGTGTATTGATTATTTTGAGATCCTTCGATTCCATTTTTATTTTACGATCGAGAAATCGAAATTTTATAAATTGAGCTTGAATGTGATTATTTTGGGAAGAACTAGCAAGTAATTATATGAATTTCATAAGATGTAATAAATGTTGAATTGAGGTGGAGTAATTCATGAGTTGAACTATATGATGAACCGAGATTTATTTTGGAATATATATATATATATATATTGGCATAGTTATATATACTATGTGAGAAGGGAAATAATAATTTGGACAAATTTATGTGGAAGATACATCTCATTTTTCCACTCCACATAATACAAAGTAGAGAGAGAATAGTGAGCATTCCCCACCTCCAAATCCTTACTCGTCAGCCACCTTCTCGGACGATTTCCGGCCAGCTCCGGCCACCCTCGACCAAACCGCCGCCACCATCTTGAAGCTCTCATTCCCAGCTTCCTAAAGAACTAAGGTGGGCTCCGAGAGGACGAAAAACGACTGAGATACGGAAGAGAGAAGGTGAGGTGTTATTCAAGTTTGATTTTTGGGTTTTGAACTTGGATTTTGTTTAAATAGGCATTGGAACCGAGTTTTGACGTTTTGGAAGTATTCCTCACCTTGTAGGGATTGTTCGGATACCCAGAGAAGCGAGTTTAATCACCGGAAATCGCCGCCGCCGTCGACTTGAGTTTTCCGGTGAGCTTCATTTTTCTTTCCATTTTCGCGTGTATTTCGTATTTGGATGTGTTATTCGTATTCTAGAGTGTCTAGGGATCATGGATATTGGATTGCATGTGTATTGGGACGGTCAAATTGGTCAGAATCAGGAGTTGCAGGGCCGCCGTGCGAACTATCGGAGAAGACGATCCATTTCGATCGAGATGGGTCTCACCTCGGCCGAGACAGGCGTCCCGGTCGAAATCAACTTATCTCGGTCGAGATGAGCGTGTCGGCCGAGATGGTTGAAGCACGATCGAGATGAACATTTTCCCCAGGATGAAGTGGTGTCGGACGAGTCAGGCAGATCGACCGAGATGGAATGATCTCGGTCGACGCCAAAATATCGACCGAAATGGAGTGATCTCGGTCGACATGGAAATATCGACCGAGATAGACCGGACCTCGGTCGAGGCAGCCGCCACGGTCGAGACGACTGTGTCTCGGTCGAGACAGAGCGACAGGCTGTCCTGAGTTGTATAATTGTCCCGTTCGATTCATGAACTTATATTATGTTATTAGGAGCATGTTAAGAGTTAAAGCATGCGTATCCATGTAATTGGGTCGATGATTCGGATTAATGTAAGATCATAGGGTTGATCAGTTGTTCGTTGTTTCCTAGAATCGACTGTCCTAACCTGGATATCCCTGATTAATTGTAGGAGACTGAAATCGAAGAGGATAAGTTCTACCACACAATTAGCAGGAAAGCATCTAGTCTACTATAAGTCAATCACTAGGTGGGAAACTATTTTGATTATAAAAGCAAAAATGTGTTTTTTTTCAAAATGTGTTAAATGTTTTGTTTTTAAATGAGATGCTATGCATGTTTTGTGCTATTATATATGTCCTCTGTTTGACTGATAACAACAGAGAGGTATTAATGAGACAAGAACCATGTACGTATAGTACTTAAGCTACTCTTATTAATTGTGTTTAGGTTAGCTACCTTATGCTTGTAAGCCCAGTGAAATGGTGGTGACCGTAAACCTTGGAAAGCTATTAAGTTCGGGTGAAATGGTGGTGACCGTAAACCCTGAAAAGAAAGTAATTGATTATTCTTATACGATCGGGTCTCGATGTTGTGTGTTCCGAGATTAGTGCACTTGATGATAGTAGGTTGAGTGTGAATTCATTCCTAACTAGTCATCGTAACCCGAAAGTGGGCCAACTTCCAGTTACAAAACGATAACCAGATATAATAACATGTATAATAGCGCGCAAATGAAAATGTTTTAGGTAGCACAGTTCTTTTCAACAAAACCCCGTGACTATCTGTGTGAGTTGCATAACATCCTTATATAAATGTATGTTTGTGGGCATGTTTTCCATTGGGTACATTAGTACTCAGCCCCTCGTATTGTTTCTAAAATACGCAGGTTGAGCAGCACGGATGGGAGTCCAAGGGTGTAAACATGCGAAGTCAAGAGTTTTGAAACTCATAGATCCTGAGATATGCATCTTCATATGCATATCCCCGCCATGTTACACACACGCTGCTACACACTCTGTTCTTCCCTTCCCTTCTTTTGAATGATTTGAATACCGTTTCTTTTAACTCAGACTCGAAGTATGATTTGATGTACATAACTATCTTTTCCATTTAATTAAGTCTTCCGCTTTATTTATTTGAGAAATTGTTTGAAAAACCTGAACATCAATGTAACACGACCCCAAAATAGAGAAAGTCAGTTGGGGGCGTTACAGTTTCATTACAAAGAATAGTAATGTGCATGCGACGTTGATGATGATGTATAAAAATCTAATAAAGAATAATTAGAGTATTTTCAACCCATGACTTAAAAGATAGTAATTCACGAACTTCAAAGTTGAAATTCAGAATGTAAGATCAAGAAAAAATGGGCATTTTATTGTACGTTAATTTGTATAATATATGGAACAAAAATATGCATCTTGATATTTTTGTAAGGTTATTAATTATCAAATAATTATTTCCATTTAAGACTGAAATTAATCATGAAATGAAGCATTTCAGTATAATATTATTATTTATTCTCTACTTTTCTTTATATGTGGGCGTGTGACTTTTTCTATTTTAATTTGTTTATTGGGTAGATGGAGAGTGTTCAAGATTCTAAGTGTATATTCATACATAAAATATAATCATATTTTACCATGAGACTTAAACCTAAATTCTTATAATTCAAAGATTCTAGAAATTAATTATATTTTGATCGTGTATGAATCTATGAATTACTTGCACTTCAATCAAAATATATATGGTCCAAGTCCTGAAATTAAAAGTCTTCATTCATGTATGCATGAAAAATTAAATTAGGCACTAACTATAATTAATTAATTAATTGTACTCAAATTAGTTCATTAGTTAATCACAAATTACTAATATAATCGTATCACAACACAAGTCTGACTTCAAGATTTTTCTACTTTAGCCACAGTTTTCGAAACAAAAATAAATCAACTCTAGCCACCTAACCATCTATTATTTAGATCTAATATAAGGTTCTTAAATTAACAATATATTAATATTTTAAGATCAAGCAATCCATATTAGGAAATGTTATTACTAAATAGAATATTATTAATTCAGAACTCAAAAAATAGTTAAATTATCAATTCAAAATTTAAATGATAAATTCTCAAATATTCATGACTTGACAGATTCAAAATGTTACAAGTTTAACTTTTTTCGATACTTATAAAAAGTTTATTAGTATGATTTATTTATTGCGTGATTGCAACTTATTGTATTAAAATCAGATAGATTTACTGTTCATATCATGTATCGATTGCGAATCATTCTCGATATTAAAAATGTTAAATCACAATATATGTGAGAATTAGTGGTTGAGTGAGTTATCTTGTGATCAAAGATTGCAGTAAATATTTATGTAACTGAAGTTTTTTTGTACATGATTATAATATCTGACTACAAATTAACATTATGCAGAACTCCTAAATAAATCGAGCTTATTTAATATTATTAGCCTAACGTGGTTGTGTCTCATGAGTAATTTGCATGTTATTAAGTACAAATATAACATTAATGTCTAATATTGCATATATACGATACTCCCTTATATGTGGGTTTTGATACGTTATTCACGTATTTGAGCACACTTAAAAGCAGTGGCGGATCCAGAAAATTTTCTCGAGGGGGGCTGAAACTTTTTTCTCGGCTTCACCTTAACTTCAATTATTTTATCTCATCTTTTTCCTTATTTTAATCCATTTTTTCTTCTACAAGAGGGGGCTATACCATTAAAAAATCGGATCATAATACTAAAAAAACCGGATCATGATACTAAAAAATGAAAAAAAAATCGGGCGGGGGGGGGGGGGCGGGCGCCCCCCCAAGCCCTTACATGGATCCGCCTCTGCTTAAAAGGGTGCGAAACTACAACACTAAGTAGATGTCGGCCCTAACTCAATTTAATAAGAGTTGTAATATTTTTTTTTACTGAATTGATTGATTGAAATCTTTTAATAACAATCTATTTATAAGTTTAAATAATATTCATTCAATCCTATTTGAATTGATCCATTTACCAAATCAGGCGTCCCAACCAAATTAGCCCATCTCTAAAAATGATAATTTTTGGTCCCGATTTTTCAGAGTAATTGTAAGTTGAACGGCGGAAATAATTTGTTTTATAGTAAACTTATACTTATCCAAACTGATGGTTACGAGTCAGTTTGATTTGTCAAATCTTAGTTCGGTACTTAAGTCCAAGTATGTTTAATGCCACTTTCAGTTTATATAGTGCAACACTTGAATGTTGAGTTTTAAAAATAAGTAATCTAATAAAATACTTAAATTAATAAATGAGACAAATGTTATAGTGGTTTGAACTCTAAAGGACTTCAAACTCGAAGTCTGGAAATCCACTAAGATTAGAATTACACAGGTGCTCCTATGATCTATCGCTTGTTGGTTAATGTCTTGTCCACCGATCCACAAGCTCACTCGTCTAGTCATTGCTAGTCCTTCTCTTCGCAGTTCCTCGAAGTGTGGGCACACCACGCAGCCTCCTAGTCGTCGGAATGGTGTGTTTAAAGTTTTCCCAAAACTATCAACTTGGCGGCAATAAGCCTGTACGAGTCAAAGTACAAAGTGTACTTGACTGTTGTAATATTTCTTGGAGAGAAAGATTACTAAGATAACTCAAGAACTCGAAAGTTATGACTCTCGTGTTCACAGAAGTGACACACATAAAGCTTTAATAGCCTCGAACGTTGAGTAAAAACTTTAGCACCTTGTTCGTAAATCAAAAGTTTGGTTCGGTGATCGTTCTTCGTAACCTTCTTCTGTTGAAATCTTCCGGTATTTTAGTCAAAGGTTGAAGGTTTGAATCCATATATCCGTTAGAGACAAATTAGATCTTGTCCAACCAGAAGTCTCAGTTGAATGTAGCAATCGGCGGGTAGGTGGTGTATTTTCCATATATCCTGCACCTGCTCCGCTTTTTCTGACATGGACAACGACTGTTCACCTTTTCTTCAGAACGACAGTCTATCAGTGTAACCCCACCCCCGCATGAATCAGTGTCAGGGTCTGCAGCCCAATGCACCCCAACCCTTCTCCAGCCATGCACTCCACTTAAGGGGAGGCCTCATTGTTGGCAGGGGGGGATTGAACCCCAGGCCTATCCTTTATCATCAATCCCTTAACAACCTGTCAGCAATGGGGCCTCCCCCTAAGTGGAATGAATGGCTGGAGAAGGGTTGAGGTGCATTGGGCTGCAGGCCCTGACATTGATTCATGCGGGGGTGGTGTTACAATCAGTCTCAGGAATATTGGACTGATAGTCCGAGGTATCAAGACTGGAGTCTTGGGCTTGCAGACTTTAAGAAATCTTCAATCCTTAAAGTCTATACTTGCTAGAACGTTCCTCAGAATATTTTTCTTGTCTCTTTGCGTCGGGACTGGTACTTAGGAATCTATGTTGATGTCGTCATACTAGCAAGTCCATGCTGGTGACATCATCAATCAGTATACGCTTGGTCCCATACTGGTAAGCTTGGTATCCGGACTTGTGAGTTTGGTATCTATACTGATGATACCATGGTCATCCATACTTGGTGTAGACCCAAACTTGTCAGTTCCATACTCATGTATACCAGATTTGTAAGTTCGATTTGAACCTTAGTCTATTGTGTCTTGCGCTCCTAGACTGATTCATTAGTCTTGTCTTCTGATAAGCTCTAACTTACAACTCGATAATAAGTTTATACAAGACTTCACATTTTAGACCGTACTCGAACTAATCTACAGACATACTTGGTTAGATCTAAACACCAAATATGAACCACCAAAACCAAATATAAAATAAGGAAAACTCTAAAAAATTTCCTGACAACAATTTTCTTACTTTTAATAATAAAATATTAATTCCACTTATATTCATATCCCTTAATTCTCGTGAAAATAAAAGAATAATTTAGCCATAACGGAGGGAATATCTTTTTAAACTATTTCCATAGATCCTTATTTATTACTTCACGAAACCTTTCAATCCCAGCCCATTGAGTCATTCACGTATCATACTAAATCATTTTTAACACCCATTCACTAATTATATCTATTAGATATTATATTTCATTTTTAGAATAAACATGAATATGTAAATGATTTTTGTAAAAAAACGTCAATTAACTTTTCAACCTTTCATTTGATCATTGGGTTCTTTAGTATTTTTTTTTCCTTTAATAGTATGGTTGGACTCTTTGACTTGATGTTGTATGATTATCTCTTTCGTAGATATATTATAAGTTATATATAAAATACAAGTTGAATGGCCAACTTCTAACCTATGCATGAATCCAAACGCTCAATGGGCGCAAATGAAAGCAATGAAAATTTCCTTCCTTATAATACAATTTATTGCTAAAAGTTTAGCAACTTCTAGCTACATCAACAATCCCATAAAAATAACCCATAAAAATAACCATGTACTTTTTTCGTTGCTAAAAATATCAACCTCTTTATTCAAAAAAAAAAATTTCAATTTAGGGGATTTTATTCCAAATTTTTTTTATTTTAGGGGATTTTATCTCTAATTTTATTTTGTCACTTGATTCTATCCGAGTTTTTGTTTTGTTATATAATTTCAATTAAAAATAATAATAATTTAACATGGACACTATCAACGTCCATAAAAAAAAGTTTGTAACTCAATTATAAATTAATTTCGTCAACAATTTGGGATAAAAAAATGTGACATAAAAAAAATCCTATCAAAAAGTATTTGGAATAAAATTCACTAACTAATATACATTTAGGATTAAAAAAATTCTAAGTGAAAATATTTCGCATAAAATTCAATTAAAATGAAAACTTTTTGGGATAAATTACTTAGTTCACCCTAGAAAACTTTAATCCCTAAAATATTATTTTTTTAATATAAAAAAATATTATTCATCAATATCTTGGGGAGGAGGTTTGGGCCGATAAAATTAATCAAATATATTGTACTCCGGTCCTCCGTCCCACTTCATTAGTCCTTCTTTCCTTTTTCGTCCATCCCATTTAATTGTCTATTTACGTAAAATGAAAAGTTAATCTCCACTCACTAATAAAATACTCATTTCCTCTATCTCTACTCGCATTGGTTATTATGTCAAATCTCAAGGAGACTAATCAACCGGGACGGAGGGAGTATTATTTATTAATATACATGCTTAAAAAGTATGATGGCAAACTAATTAAAAGAAGCTTCGCGACGAACCTCCGTCGGCCATGACGTCATGAGGAACAAGTGTACAACTAGGTGAAGCGTAGTGGTGGCCGAGGTAGGCGATTACGTCAGCTTGGTACAACTCCATGGAAAATTAATTTTCCTGCAAATTAGGAGTAAAATCCAAGAAAACGTGAACCAACTAAAGTTTCTGGATTTTCTTTTCTAATTTATTTTCAGCTTTCCATTTAATTTGGATATTGCATGCCATAATGATAAGACTTATCTATCAAAATTAGATTCAGCTCCAGTCACACCCATGCCCTCTCTCTCACACACATATGATATAATATATATACACTTGCGTGATATTAATTTATGAACTTTTTCTAGATATATATTTCAATTATATTTTGAAACAATATTTTCACTACAATAAATAATAATTTAGGTTAATATAGAAGATATATTCTTTGCTTCTAGATAATAATGATATTTTACTAAACAGTCAACTATAGATAATAATTTATATTTAAAGCATATATATATATGATCTGTTGGTTATTTTGGAGAGGCATGAAATGTAATATTTTCCTATATTTCTTTTTTCTCTCCTATTATTGGATTATTATATACTACGGTCCATATTTCCTTTTTTGGGATATCATTTATATGATCCATTATCTAAATTTAGTATTGTTTATTGCATGTGTTTACAAATTTACTTTTATAAATTGAGCATAATTAATAGAATTATTATTAATAGTTATTGTTAAATAAGGGTAATTCAGAAAATTTGTTCAAATATTTAATATATTTGTAAATGAGTTTTGACATTCGTGCAAGTTAAAACATGACCAAATAAATGAGACGGATGGAGTAAAAAAGTTGAAGAAGCAGTGATAAAACTATTTTTTTTCTAGTGATTAAGCGATTCTGGATTTGAGATTTTAGGAGATATATGAGTGTGTAAATTATATAAATATATTTCTATTTTTTTAAAACAAAAAAGAGCCGATCGTATAATAATTGTATAAATACTAGAGTTATAATAGTTTATGATCTGACGTGACCCAAAGATTTAAAGACTCGAAGAACCAATTAAACTAAGATAAGTTCACTTCATTAAATTATGAAGAGACATGTAATATCCCGTATTTTAATTAAGCAAATTAAAGCTTAATTTAATTAATAAAGGAATATTAATTTCTGCAAATATTTATTTATTTATTTTTGAGAAACAATTAAACGCCCGTTGAGTTTTAGAAATCCAAATTTTGATATCTTTATATCATTGGAATCGTTTTGAGAAAACGAGAGTGACCGTGAAGTCACAATTTTATTAATGTTGGACGAGTGCATAGAGATATTAATTAGAATATTAATAAATGTGATAAAATTCACAACTTGTACTCGGGGAGTCCGATTCTAAAACCGAGTAAGGAAATGCTTGGAAATATTATATGGAAGCATAGGAAATTATCGGAATATTTTTCCGAGGTCCGTATAATTTTTAATTAAATGTTGAATTAAATGGAAAATGGAATAATTTTTGTCTCCGAAAATTATGAAATTTTGTGGGCAAGACGAGCTCGTCGAGAGGAGCATTTTCATATAATTTTATATTTATTTCGAATTCGTTAAGACAAGTTATCGGAGGAATTTATACACAAATTGAGGAGGGGAAAACTTTTCTTCAAAATGAAGAAAAACACGTCGCATGTACGTGTACCTTGGGTATATGTATGAGTTAGGTTGGTTGTGTGGACGGTGTACATTTGAGGCAGTGGGAAGTGTTTTGTTTGAACAAAACAAGACTTTGGATAATTATCATCATCATTTTCGCTCATTCAGGGAGAGAGACTCGAGAGAGCAGAGAGACAGAGAGAGGCGGTGAGCTTGTTGTGTTCTTGCCATTGTCACCATCTTCATTCGATTGTATCCTTCAGCAGATAAGAGTGAGAAGAAAGAGAGAAAGCGAGAAAGATAGGGAGCAAAGGCGCGAGCGAGAGAGAGCGAGCAGCAGGAAGAAAGAAAAAGTGAGAAGAAAACCCCGTTCCGCCGCAGTGCGAACACACCCTGAAACTGCCCCTTTTCCGGCCGACACGAGCTACCAACGGAGAAACCATCACCACCTACTTGTTCCTTGTTCTTCAAGGTTTCCGGAAAGCACACCCACGTTTCGAGAGGTGAAGAGACGAGAAAGTTACGAGCTGAGAAAACCCCATCGCCAGTTTTCACCGCCACCTCCAGCGACGTCTCTGTCGACGCATTTTCCGGCCAGCACAGACGGAGGCAGGGCACGAAAATATAACCGATCGATTCCTTATTCTTCAAGGATTCCGGGAAGCTATCGCACGCCCCGTTAGGTTGAGTATCGAGTGAGATACGGCTGTGTTACAAAGGTTGTTGATAAGTGCCGCTGCCAAAAAAAAAACTGCTTCCAGCCCCCATCTTCATTCGCGTTTTTCAGGCAGATCGGACGAGAATCAGCCGACGACTTCTAAAGACCAAAGCAAGATCGTGCTTCAAGGTTTCCACGGCCACCAGAATCACTCAGATTCAATAAGTATCGAGGGAGATACAGTGGCATTTACAGGCCCTGCTGGTAAGTTTTTCAGATACCGTAACCTCCGTCGGAACTTCGTGTAAACGTTGATGGATCCACGTTTGAGCTGTATATTATTGTTCCTTGTGTTGTAGGGAGTTGATTGAGTGCCTGCACCGCCTTTTTAGTCGAGGAAATTCGACGGTTCTTCGGAGGAGAAGTGAAGTCGGTGAGCTTCGTATGTGATTTTTCCTTCGGTTGTTTTGTGGTATTTTTCTTGAGTTTGAAGCTTGTTTCATATTCTTAGATGTTTTAGGAACTTGTTAGATGATTTTTTGGGTGTTGGTTGTGTTCGGAATAGATAAAAATGAGAGTTACAGGTCCGGGTCGCGAACTCGCCAGAGAAGGTGAAGTATATCGACCTACAGGAGGTCGATATACTGTGTGTTCCAGGTCGATATAGCCAGGCAGATTTGGGAAATTGTATTTTCTTAACCTGTTTTGATCCGTTTCGAGTTATTTTCGATTCATGAGTTTAGTACATGATTATATAAGCATGTTTAGGACCTGAATACATGTTGGTTTATGAAACTCAAGGTCGGGAGTTGATTGATTTGGATTGAAGTTGAGTCGAAACATGTTAGTGTTGGAATTTAATTACGAGATTGAGTTGTATGAAGTATGTGGTTGAAGTTTGTCGAATTAGATCGTCTGTCCTAGTTTATCCATCTTAATTAGTTGTGTTCGATGATTGTTAAAGGTGGGAGATAAGGAAGAAAATTGAATCAGCTCAATTAACGGGAAAACATCTAGTGCATTCAAGTTTTACACCAGGTGGGAATTATTTTCGTACAAAATAAAAATGCTTTTCGTTTTCCAAATGAGTATAAAAATGATTTTGTTTTAAATTGATTGCCATGCATAAATGTTTTATGTTGCATATCTGTTCCTCTGATTGATTCCTATCAACAGAGAGATTGATTATGAGATGAGAACCAAGCCCTACGGGTGCTTGAGCTAGTCTTACTAATCTGAGAAGAATATTATGTTATGAATTATGAGGTTGTGAAGTTGAAGTACTGAGACCTTGGAGAGATAAGGATCTGTGTGAATTTATGAAAATCGATCGTGTCTCAACGCTGTGTGTTACTGAGACCTTGTGCACATTTAATGATAGTGGGTAGAGTGGTTCTCCCATTCCCAGCTGATCATTGTAACTAGGAGGTGGGCCAGCTTCCAGTTACGAAACATTAAACAGATATGTTAACATGTTAGTTAGCCGGCAAATAAAATGTTTTGGATAACGCGGCTTCTTTCAACAAAACCCCGTGTTTATCTGTGTGTGTTGCATAGCATTCATACTTAAATTGTACTTTTCGGGCATATTTCCATTGGGTACATTCGTACTCAGCCCCTCGTATTATTTCTAAAATGCGCAGGTTGAAGAGCAGGGATGGAAGGGGAGGGTGTAAAGACGAGGATGAATTTGTAAAATTTTGAAAGATCCTGTGTTATGCATCGCCATATGCATAACACCACCACGTTTGCACCCACTGCTTCACGCTCTGAAATACTTTTCCTTCCCTTTTGCTAAATCCTTTGAAGAATCTGTTGTTTAACTATCTTTACTTTGGTTATCAAACTTTTACGTACGTGAATATTAATTTCAAGTTATTTTATGTGTTTATTTTAAATCTTCCGTTGTTTTTAAATTATTATTGATTGAAAATTTATCAACCACAACTGTAACGCGCCTCGAACTTGGGAAGGCTAGTTGGGGGCGTTACAAGACACTACAAGAAAAATGCGAAACAACAACGGTTAAAAAGTGTTGTCGTAGGGCATTTTGAAGTGTTGTCGTAAGTGGTGTTGTTGTAAGTTGGTACTGAAAGACAACGGTTTCAAAACCGTTGTCGTTTCTAAAAAAGACAACGGGTTTAAAGTTGTTGTCTTTTAAACCGTTGTCTTTTCTCCAACATGAAAAAAAATTAAAATGGAGAAGGGGTATCGATCCCAGTACCTCTCGCATGATACACAGGAGCTCAACCATCTAAACTACATAAACGTATTATATAATTTCTATATCATTTATAATTATAATTATTAATGTATCTTTAATCTAAATCAAATAAATTAGCACATATTTGTTTTGTCATTTTATATTTTATAATTAGTCTAAAAATCGAGGTATTTTTTAAACACTTCATGTATTTTTTTTGAATAATCATTTAAAAATATTTAATTCACCTTACATACCCACATGTTTCAAAGGTATTTCAACCTATGATCTTTTGGTAATCAGCAAGATGGTTTTACCACGCACAATTATTATTGTAATAGCTAGAAATATGGATAAAATCGTCTACTCTCTAATGGTATTTTATTTTATATTTAATTATTTTGTTTCCTAAATTTAGTTATTATTTTTAAAAAATAAAAATGAAGTATAAAATAATATAGGGAAAACTATTAAATACACCAAATGTAACGTTTAACTCTTCAAAATATTACAGAGTATTTTTATCAAAATTAAATAAGAATCACTAGAATTTAAAAACAAATTAGAATAACAACACACAAATACAAATGTTGTCTTTTCGATACTAGACAACACGTAAACAACAACACTAGTGTAAAACTGTTGTCTTTTATATAATAGACAACACTTAAACAACACTAGTGTAAAACTGTTGTCTTTTAGCGTATTTTTTAGCAAATGTTGTCTTTTCGATAATAGACAACACGTAAACAACAACACTTGTGTAAAACCGTTGTCTTTTAGCATATTTTTTAGCAACTGTTGTCTTTTCAATAATAGACAACACGTAAACAACAACACTAGTGTAGAACCGTTGTCTTTTAGCGTATTATTTTACTAAAAGACAACACTTTTATTTACAACAACAACACTTTTTTAGTCTACGACAACACTTTTCAACGAAAAGTATTTTCTTTTTAGTGTTGTTGTTCAATATTTTTCATATAGTGAGAGAACCGCAACTAATAGTCAAAAGAGAAGAACCTAATTAGCTATGAGAGAGTACAAGCCGACAACTCGAGAAGAATTAATTGGGTAGGTGAGAAAAAAAATGGACAAATAATGTATAAAATAAGTTGAGAAATGAGCCTATTGATGCTTTTGTAAGACACTACAACAAATAAGGTTATAGACAACACATAATTCATGTTGTCTATTACTCCATTACGCGTTGCCTATAGATGTATAGTCTATTTGAAAAATGGAGATAGACAACGCGGATTCTTGAGTTATCTATTGGATATAGCGTTGTCTATATATTTTTTTTTATTATTTATCATTTTTTATTTTAAAAAATCATGTAAAATGGAAGGTGGGGGTGTATCGTATGTGCTAAAAGGTGTCGGGTCATACATCGAAACAATTCAGTACTTTTAATTAAATCAACATACGTAAGTTAAGTACTACATTCAAAACAATCCATCACTACAATCAAAACAATCCATTACTACGACATTCAAACCATGAAAAAACAGTTAAGTAATTAAACAAACAGTCTAACTACAAGGCTCAATTTTATAGAAACCAACACCAAAGGCATCACCAACCCCATCTTACTGTGAGCAGCCCATATGCCTATAGGAATAAAGAAAGAAAATAAACAATTATTACAATACGTAGAAAGAAAACAAAAAAACTATGGAAATTTCGAACATAATTAATCAATATACTATACATCATACAGAATGAATATAAGACTAGTAAGCATAAAAGTACAAACTCCGAGTATAATTAACATAATTCACATATTGAAAATGTCTTTGATATTCTAATAATTAACCAAACTCAAACATATTCACATAATTAACCAAATTCACATATTGATATTAATTAGAAAATTGTTAGTAATTTCCTTATTTTTATTATTATATTTTGATGGGTCAAAGTATACTCAAGTCATCTTTAGTATTGTCTCTAGATAGATAGTTTCAGCATAGTTAAAAATGTAAAGTCCTGTATAAGATCATTTATCGAGTTGTAAGCTGGAACTACTCTAAAGACCAGACTGGCTAAAAAGTCTGGAATGCGCAAAAGACTAAACTCACAAAGGTTCAAGATGAACTTGCAAGTCTGGAAGAATATGAGTTTACCTGACAAGTACGGATTCATCAAGTACGGGTACAACCAGTATGGTTTACTCAATATATCAAACTTGCCAGTATAAGGACCAAGCATGCACTGATAGATGACATCACCAGCATAAAGTTGCAAGTATGACGCCACCAGAATGGAGTCTCAAGTCCAGGTCCTAGTACAGAGAGACAATGAAGATCATTTGAGGAATGTACTGAAGAGTACAGACTTTAAGGATTGGAGATTCCTTAAAGTCTGTAAGCACGAAACACCAAGTTTTGCTACGTAGGACAACCAGTCTGAGATTCCTCAAACTGACGAATACTGCAGTTCTTACACAAAGACGAACCATCACTGTCATTGTCAGAAAAAGGTGGAGCAGAAGCAGTCATGCAGAACATCTGGAAAAGCACCACCTACCCGCCTAGAGTAGCAGCCAACAGAGACATCTGATTGGACAACTTTCAATTTGTCTCTAACGGGCATTTATTTCAAACCTTCTACCTCACGGCTATAAATACCGGAGGATCTTGAACAGAAGAAGGTTACAAAGTTACAGTAGACAAAAATCGAATTGTAATTGTAGCGAACTAAAAGTGAACAAGCTTACTACTTGCATTCAAGGCTTTTTAAGCTTTTCTTTGTCACTTGAGTGAAAATGAGACTCAGAACCTTAGTGTTCTTAAGTTATTTCTTGGTAGTCTTTCTCTCCAAGAGAGACTGCAACAGTCAAGTACGTCTTATACTCTGATACTTACGGGCAATCTATCGTCAATGAGACAGTTCAAGGGAGATCTATAAACACTTTATTCCGGCTACGAGGAGGCTGAGTGGTGCGCCCACATTCCGCGAAGCGAAAAACGAAGCAAAGACCAAACGAGTGCGCTTGTAGATCAGTGGACGAGGCCTTCACCGACAAGCTATAGATCGTAGGAGCACTTGTAAAGTTCTAAAGCTTAGTGGATTACCAGACCGAGAGTCTGAAGAGTGGACGTAATACAGTGTAGTCCGACAACTACAAATTTGTGTGTCATTTACTGCTTCATTTCATACTAGCTTACCTTTCTTTTAAAACTCAACACTTAAGTGTTGTAGTATATAGTGAATACTGACACTAAGCATACTTGACCTTAAGTACTTGAACAAATATTTGACAAACCTAGCTGACAAACCACCATCAACTTGGATATGTGCAAGTATACCGAACAAATCAATTTAATATCCGTTGTGCATATACTTTTTACTCTGATAAACTAGGACCAATAAGTGGTATCAGAGCGGTCAGTCCTTCCAGGCTGGTCGTTTTGAGTCGCTTAAGACTGGTATAATTTCCTTGCACACTTTTTGTTGTATCTTATAGCTCAGGTACAATTATGATGAACACGATAAAACTATCGCCATACAATCCAGAAAAGTACGAGATGTGGAAGAAGAGGTCTTCCATCCAGCTAAAGAGCGTTCATCCGGAAATGATAAAGGTACTGGAGAATGGGACAATAATGATCACTAAGTTCCTTCCACCTTTTGGAAATGAAGGCGCAAGAACCGTCGGAAAGTCATACGACGAGTGGATCCAGAAGACAAAAGAAGAAATTAACTTGATTTCATAGCTCTAGAGGCCATACTGTCTTCCCTAACAGACACCTTGGTGGAGGAAATAATGCATTTCAACAATGCAAAAGAGGTCTGGAGCTACCTCGACACACTTTGCCATGAAACTGATAAGATGAAGCATAATAAACTGCAAGTGTGTGTCGACAAGTACGAGTCAATCCAGATACAACCTGGAGAGACGGTGAAGGCGATGGAGAAGAGATTCAACACCATCGTCAGTGAGCTCAAGGCTTTGGATAGGCCATACTCCAATGCAGATCTTAATGCAAAGATTCTATCCAAGATGCCAAAAGAGGACTGGTTCGTCAAGACAATCGTGCTAAAAGAGAAAGATCTTTCAAAAATAACGACCAAGGAATTGTGCCCAGCTACAAGCTCACGACTGGGATATCCAAATAGTGAACAAGAACGAAGCTATCCGAGCAGCCAGCTCGCCAAGCCACCAATCTGAAGACGCATCTTACTTCGTGAAGAGGGATTCCAAGTGAAAACCCAAGAAACCATTCCATACTGACCGACCAACTGGTCAGTCAAACTTACAAAAGGAGATTCAAACAACATCTGGATCTCAATCTAATGAAGGAGAAAGCTCAATCGCCGAACTTGAGAGGCTTTCCAAACTCCTCGAGAAGACGAAAGGGAAGAAGGAAGCTCCCAACTCCGATAAAAAGAGATTCATTGAACAAGCACCCAGAGCATGCTTCCAATGTGGTTCCTTCGAACATCTGAAGTTCGAGTGTCCCTCTGTAAACAATGAGGAAAGGGAAAGAATGAAGAAGGTTTTCGAGCACCGGGTATCAAAAGCATTAGCACAAGCTATGCTCACAAGAACTGAGATGTCGGACATCTCTGACCATGATGAGGAATACTCACCCCTAGCATTTATGGTCGCATTCGGAGAGGAAGTCGAGGATGATTCTGAAGGTGAGATCGAGACTACACTCACAACTTCAAGCGAGCAGGTAGATACCTCTCTTATTACTAAATTACATGCATGCATCCTCGATGAATCTGAGTCGTACTGCTCCGACTCAGAGGACGTAACATTAGACATTTTATCACTAGAATTTCAAAAATATGTTATGTATTTCTCGTTATGGTATTAATACAAATATTGATTTGGGAGAGAAAGCTTAAAATGGAGAGTCCTAATTATCATAGTCAATAAGATTTGAGCTCAAGATTTGATTTCTAACACATAGATATCGATGATACTTAAATAAAATCCAATATTGTTTGTAATAGAGGAGTCATTTATTTTATTCTTGCTGATCCCAGTTTTTCAGAGTAAATTTAAATTGTATAACAAAAATATTAATTAAACGAAACTTGCACTTATCCAAACTGAGTGTCAGTCTCAGTTTGGTTATCAAAGTTCAGTATGCAATTTAAGTCCGATAGTCTTGAAGGACAATTTCAATTTTGTACTGCCAAACTTGTGTGATGAGTTTTAAGAGATGTAAGCTGATAAAATGAAAGCAGTAAAAAGACAAAGATTTATAGTGGTTCAGACAAAATGGTTTTATATCCACTCTTCAGGCACAAGTTTGAAAATTCACTAAGTGTTGGATCTACAAAGTGCTCCTACGATCTATCGCTTGCTGAAGGATGCCTCATCCTTCAGTCCACGAGCTCACTCGTCTCGTTCTTCACTTTGCAGATCCTCGGAGTGTAGGCACACATGCAGCCTCCTCATCGCCGGAATAGAGTATTTAGAGTTCATCCTTGAACTATTAGCTTGACGACTAGTATTCCCGTAAGAGTCAAAGTACTAGACGTACTTGGCTGTTAATCTTTCTTGGAGAGAAAGATTACCAAAGAATAACTCAAGAACAGATTGTTCTGAGTCTGTTGTTCACAACAGTAACATACATAATAACTTTGAGAGCCTCGAATGTTGAGTTGGAATTTTAACAGCGTTTCAGCTTGTTCATAAATAGCAGGTTTGGTTGGTGTGAATCTCTGGAAATCCTCCACTATTTATAGATGGAGTAAGATCCAAATCTCTGTAGTCATTAGAAACAACCAATCCAATATTTATGTCCTCTGCGCGGATAGGTAGGCTCTATCCGCCTTTTTTCGGTCTGCTTCTGCTTTTTCTGACTTCGACAATGACTGTTCACCTTTTGTCAGAACGAAAGTATGTAAGTCTGAGGAATCTTGGACTGGTCATTCCGAGGAATCAAGACTGAAATCTTGGGCTTGCAGACTTTAAGTAATCCCCAATCCTTAAAGTTTGTACTTGTCAGCACCATTCCTCAAATATATTCTTCTTGTCTCTTATCTGCGAGGATTGGAACTAAGGTTACATGCTGATGTCGTCATACTGGCAAATCCATGCTGACTGACGTCATCATTCAGTATAAGCTTGGTTCCCAGACTGGTGAGTTTGGTGTCTTAGACTGGTGAGTCCTAGACTGGTCAGTCCGAGACTGGTCAGTTCCAATTTGTTGTTTCAAACTCGTTAACTTCTTTTAAGATCCAGATTGGTCAATTTCATACTGAGCTCCAGTCTATTTGAGTCTTTAGCGCATTCCAGACTAATTCATCAATATGTCTTCAAATCAGCTCCAGTTTACAACTCGATAATAAAGACCTTACAAGACTTTACATTTCAAACTATACTGAAACTTATTCTAATGACTTGCTACAATAGCTTTTACACTTTGACCCAACCAAAACAAAATAAGATAAGGAAATTTCCAAATTTCCTTACATACCTTGATCTAGATATTTTTCCAATTTATGATGTTGCTAATATCATTAGGTACAAATCTTGGACAACAAATTTGTATCTTACAAATTGGATATGTTAGATAATGCAAACTAAAATATGAAAATTGTGATCGAGAATCAAGGGAAAAAAATTGGGGCATGTGCTATAGGCTGAAAATGAAAACGTTTTCTAATTTGTGATGTGAGACTATTTAATGTTTTTGGTTAGGTGAAATAAATGTGGAAGTGATTATGTGTGGCCTCGCTACAATCACAAAATTAAATAACAACAAAGTAAAATAGACAATGTTTTTGTATGTATCCAACATATTACATACAATGAAGCATCCACGTAGAATATGTCCAAGATCATATCTTTGTACAAATATGTAAGTAAATGTAATGTTTCATTGCAATTCTCTAACATAAAATGTGCCGTCCCAAACCTTTGTTACTCTTTCGGCGTAATATTAAAACAATAAATTGGAAATGATTGAGCCTTAATGGACGTTTAGCTATAAATAATTGAATTAAAATATGGTTATGAAATTATGATATTTTTTCAATTAAAGTTATTGCAAATCCTACACATATAATTGTTGATATTAAGTTTAAGGCACATATCACGTGTGAAAATCTAATGAAATTAATATTATATGATTGTGATGTAAAATATAATAGAATATTCCGACCATAAAATGTGGAGTATAAAATTTCAAAGAGAGTCGAGTATTGAGAAGTAAAATAAATGCATATCCAGAGGTATGGTTAGAGGGGCTAGAGCCCCAAATTTTTATTTTTTATTTTTTTTGGTTTTATTCTTACAGTAATTTGATATATTTATGAGTTATTTTAGTCATTGTAGAGAGGAAAATGGGGATGAAAATAAGGATAAATAAGATATGAGAGGGCTAAAATGAAGAGCCAAATAACTGTTTCAATTTTATTTATTTTTTCAAATAGACAAGCATGCATTTTGCAAATGCATAATATTGTTAACTATTCAGACAAAATTACACACCAATAAATCAAGTATATTGTAGTATTAACTAATCAAGTACAATGTACATATTAATTACTCCCTCCGTCCCATTGAAGTAGTCTCATTTTCCTAAAATGGCAAATTTTTTCACACTCACCAATAAAATATTAATTCCACTACACTCACAACCCTTAATCTCTGTGCCGAAAAGAAATGGGACTACTCTAATGGGACGGAGGGAGTAGTATTTTAACATATAGAGATGGTTATTACGGTATCTAATCCCTGTCTATATATAATCATATATGAGCAGCATTAATATTTTGACATTATTGTGTAGTTTGACAAGTTGGGTGTGAAGCTAATAAACACATTAAACGTGGTTTATAATTACCTTTTTTCTTTAACATTATTTGCTCCGAATATAAGATACAGGAGCTCATTTTATAATTTAGTAATTGTGACTAAATAAATAATTATGATTTGAGAATTTCATTAACTAATATAGTTAAATATTTATTTTTAAAATTGAATCGGTTAAATTATAATAGTATTATCAATCCAGAACCAGAAATATAATTTAATTATTAACTTAGGACCTGAAAGTTAAATTCTAAATTTAGGATCCGAGATTTTATAAAATTTTCAATTCAGGATATATAGTCCTACATTAGAAATTTTATGATCCTTGAGATTGAATTGACATTTTATCAACAATATAATTGATATTACTATATTAAATGGGACAAATTGCATATTTGAAAGCGTTGAGAAAAAGAATATTCGGTAAATGAATAGCCAACAAGGATTAGTATGTGAGGTAAGTAAAACAATGACATTGAAAATTGAAATCCCCACTTGACCACGACAAGGATTTTGGGGGGTTCCGCAGAGTGGGACTGCCACGTCGACAGCGCTTTCCAACATGGTAATAAACTTGAATATAAATAATAGTATTTAAACGTGACAGGTTGGAAAGAAAAGGGATTAGATTGACACGTGGGAGGGTCGGGGGGGTTAGGGTCAAGCCAGTTTACTGCTTATGCGACGCTTCTCGCCTCAAAGGGCCGTTTATTTCTCTACTTGACCCCCTTATCCACCTCACTCACCACCCATTCATCACCCCCCCTATAAAAAATCTTCTGGGGATTTGTTTGTACAATTCCCAAATGCTCGGGGGTAATTTTGTCATTTCATCATCGCAGTTGTTGCGACCAACCATCCCTCATCTATGCTTCTTCGAAATACTAATACTTTTTGGGTTAAATGGGCACAATTTTAAAAGTAATTAATTTTTTCTTTTAAAATGGAAATATTTAGAGAGATTGGTTAATGTTTTAAAAATAAAAAAATACTAAACTATTATATAAAGAAGAGATTGATCATTTTCATTAAATTAGGATAATGTGAAATTTTGCTTAAACATATATTTTTTTTCAAATGATTTTTAACATTTATGTAGAATTATAAAAGATTATATAATGGGGAAAGATGGAGTGATAGAGATCTAAAAATTTATACAAGAAATTTAGATTTTAGATAATTATAGCTGTCACTGCCCTTTTTTGCAAAAATTAAAAGCTAAAACGTAAGTGCATGAACAATTCTCAATTTATATTTTTCAGCATTTGAATTAAAGTGTAAGGAAATTTTCATCTTTTTTCTTTTAATATATAGCATTCTTTATTTTCTTACTATGTCAAACATGAAAATCGATTTTAACGTTCAAATGAGCCTCGTTAAAAATATACTATGTATTTAATTTTATCTTTAAGTAATTGTACAATATTACTTGAATAAATGTAAGGTTTACATATTCAGTTTTTTAGCATAAGTTCAATATATTGACCATTTGAATGCAAAATTTAAAAAAATAATAATAATCGAAGATTATACATTTCACAATGTCTCGATTCCACACATACAAAAAAAAAAAAAAGCGAACTCTTAAATTGACTAAAAAACGTGAAAATTGAAAGTGGAGATTATTAATGAAAATATAAAAGATAAAACCAAAATGCAACGTCACTTACAAATATATTTAGCATGCCTTAATTTACCAAAGTATAAGAAATATATTTAAGCATACACATTGTATTAGAAATCTCACATTAAAAAAAATCTTCAAATAAAAGATTTAGAAATAGATCCTTCTTACTCGAAAGTTAAAATTTTATTTTATTTATTTTGGAACTCAATTACAATATTAAAGTGTTGAAAATAATTTTATCATAAGTCTATAGAGTGAGAGGTAGCGACGTTTAGTAAAGTGAATTAATGTTTTAGTTAGGTCTAACTCGTTCGTTTATTATTTGTTACAACAATTTATATCTCTTGCATAATTTTCGAATGTTAAACATGAAATTTATTACATCTCAGATTATTTGCAACCTGATTTGTAATATTTTTCCTTTTTTTTCAAAATAGTTCATTGCACATGGAACTATATTTATTGTAGCTTTTGAATTAATTGAACAAAAATACAATCTGCCAAAAAGTTAAAATAATTATTGTAAATCTGTTACAACAAAAACTTTTTCCTGGCCCGTTTACGAAATTAGTGGCAAACATTGCGCCTATTATAAATTTATTTATGTATTTATTACTATACATTATACTATAATTATTAATATAACTGGAATTTGTGATTTATTATTTGAGATTTTTTAGAGGAGAACTGTGAAAGGAACTCAATTCGATCATGGCTGGGCACGTGGCAGGCCCATGGTTGATCGCCCATCAATCGCATCCGGGTCGGGCTTACCCGGTTGAATTCTTTTTGGCCGCCTATAAATTGATGGGCAAGCTCTCTCTGCATACTACGCCCTCCTCTCACAATCATTTCATTCATTAGAATTCCCGCACGCTAAAAAGTACCTTGAAAAATCATTTTCCAGGCATTTCTTTTTCCATTCATTATTTTTTTCATTAATTATGGTTCAGTTGAAGAAGAAACTTTCCGGCAAAATGAGACTTAAATATATTCCTCCCTACGCCGGCGCCGGCGACATGCCGGAACCTGACATCCACGTTTACACCTCATCCGGTCAGCGGATTCCGGCGCACTCTAAGATCTTGGTATGGTTTCATGATTCTTCTTCTCCGCGGTTTCGCCTTATCATGTCAAATCTCGATCTCAGTGCATCTGTGAATATTTATTTGGATCCAGTATTCCTGTTTCATTTCATTTCCTAATTCTGTTTGAATGCCGGGAATTTCACCTGAATTTTCTTGGTTCAAAATCTGTATTTGTTTTTGATGCGGAATTGTTTGGTTTTAGCATTTCTTTTTCTGATTTTTTCCTGCGTTCGAGATTTGCAGGCATCAGCATCGCCGGTGCTGGAGAGCATTATAGAGCGGCCGCAGAAGCACCGCAGCGCCGAACGGAAAATCTCGATCTCCGGCGTACCGTACGACGCGGTTTACTTCTTCATCCAGTTTCTATATTTCTCCAAGTAAGTTTGTATTATTCAACCGAATGAAATCAACGCCAGTCACATAATTTTTTATTTTTTTTTTGTCAATTGAATCTTCGCAATCGCGAGCGATAAAGTTTGAAGTATAGGTTGAATTCGACTAATTAAGAAGCGAAAATGATTATTTACATCCGCCGTCCATCCATGACCTTCTCCACACGTGGCATATTCTCCGCCGCCCTCCCTACGAATAATTTTTTTTCCTATTTTTTTTAATTACTTTTAGGTAGGTGCGGCGAGTTACAGTGTTTCCAACAACAGAGGAACAGAAAATTCTTGCAAACGAATATACTAAACTGCCCCTCTGCTACATGTTCAGGTGTAGCGAGGAGCATATGGAGAAGTATGGAATTCACCTACTAGCTCTGTCGCATGTATACTCTGTACCCCAGCTGAAACAGATATGTTCAAAAGATTTAGCAAAGAGATTGAGCGTCGAAAACGTAGTTGATGTGCTTCAGCTCGCAAGGCTGTGCGACGCGCCGGATCTTTACCTCAAGTGTTTGAAATTAGTGTGCAACAAGTTCAAATCCGTTGAAGAGACTGAGGCGTGGAAGTTCTTGCAAGACCATGACCCCCATCTCGAGCTCCAGATTCTACAATTTATCGACGAAGCCGAACAGGTATATAATCATTTATTGTTTCTTTCAATGGTGGTATTGTGTTTTCTGTAAGTATGAATGACCAACTCATTTCTTTTTTATGATGTGGTGCAGAGGAAGAAGAGAACGAGGAGGAACAGGCAGGAGCGGAATCTATACATGCAACTGAGCGAGGCTATGGATTGTCTCGAACATATATGCTCGGAGGGGTGCACGAGCGTCGGCCCCCATGACATGGACCCTAACAAGCATAAGGGCCCTTGTAGCAAGTTTTCGACATGCCAAGGGATTCAGCTTCTGATCAGGCATTTTGGTGCTTGTAAGAAGAGGGTTAATGGAGGGTGTTCGCGTTGTACACGGATGTGGCAGCTGTTCAGGTTGCATTCTTCGATTTGTGATCAGCCTGATGAATGCAGAGTACCCCTTTGCAGGTATATATGAAGCAATCTTTTATCAAACTAGTAATTGGTTGGGGATACCAACCTTGTGTCTCACTTCATTTGGCTAGATCTTTAAATTTCTTCCGATTCTCTACTAAACGGGAAATGAATTCAAGCTGTCATTGTAGGTTTTATGTTTTACTAAACTGAATATAGTTCACCATCTGGCCAAATTTTTGGTGGCATGTCACATTCTATGGTCAGTTTAGGAATAGGACTTGGTTCTGTCGGGCGGTTGTAATAAAACACATGATGAAATATCATTCTAGTCTCATTATTAACTTGTCCCTGTTGTGTACAGGCAATTCAAGTTGAAGGCGCAGCAAGATCAAAGAGGGCACCACGATCACCGGTGGAGATTGCTTGTGAAAAAGGTGGTTTCGGCCAAAGTTATTTCTTCTCTCTCTCTACCCAAGAGAAAGAGGGAAGACGAGGTGCGGTTGCCGTTGCACCGGCAAGGGGTGAGAAGCTTCAGACTGTGAAAATCCCAGATGCAGCAACACTATGAATTTTGTTGTTTTGCCTTGTTGTTTGTAGAGTTTTTGTAAAGTTTTTGCTGGTAAATGTTGTGTGTATCTTCTGATACTAAAGTTTGTAGCTGTTTCTTGCTATGCCCAGAAATGAAATACTATTTAATACAAGATACGGATCTAATTTAATATCTGTAATTTCAATTTTTTTTACCAAACCCATCCAGGGATAAAGGCAAGTAAATTAATTATTAAAGTGGTCTTGTCACTCTAACGGATAAGATTGTACTCCCTCTGTTCCAATTTATTAGTCCCACTTACATTTTTTATTTGTCCCACTTATTAGTCCTCTTTTTTAAAATGACAAACTTTTTCACACTTATTAATTCCACTACACTCACAAACATTAATTATTGTGTTATTTTGGTTTGGGACTAATAATTAGGGACGAAGGGAGTAATAAAGAAACTATAAGCTCGGATTTATTAATGGGATTATTAAGATTGATTAAATCAACTTAGTAATACACCTCAAATTATTTTTTCAGTATAGTAAAATATCATTTCAATGAATTAAATATACTGTTATATTTAATTAATAAATACTTCCTTTGTCCTATTTAAATTGTCTCATTTTTTATTTTTCTTCTCTCATATAATTGTCTCATTACTTAAAATCGTAAAAAAAATTTGCACTCCCTAATAAATTATTGTTTGTACTACACTCACAAATATTGATAATTAAGATAGATATACTTATTCATTTTTATTAAAATAATTAATATATTATTATCTTTTGAAAAAATACATTATTTCTGAAAAAAAAAAAGAATACGATTCACAAATAATTCTTTAACACCGCTCCCTTATTTATATACTACGCATAAACTAGTGGATTATGGTTAAGATTTTGTATTTGGTTGAATGTGTCGGACCGTTGGTTAGTTTTCTCTAAAAATTGTTAAGATTTTAGTTAATACCTAAATTACCCTCAAGGATAATCTAAATCAAAATTTGGATATTTTTTTTTAGGGCGATTCAGATCTGATGGCTCCGATTCAGCAATCAAAACATCGGGTCATATCAAATAACTTATCAATCAGTCCATTTCACAAAATTAAACGATACTCCCTCCGTTCCGGTCAAATTGTCCACATTTGACCGGGCACGATAACCAATGCTTGTGAGTGATAGTGGGAGTTAGTGGGATGAATATTTTATTGATGAGTGTAGAAAATTTGCTATTTTAGGAAAGTGGACTAATATTGTGGGAGAGACGAAAAAGAAAATGTGGACAATTTACTTGGGACGGAGGGAGTATTTATGAATTTCGAATTCTACATATATTTCTTTGGTGAATTCAAGGAATAAACTTCATTTCTCAAATAATTTAAATCAATCTTATTAAACAATTAATAATAATAAATCAAATCGTGCAGTCTCATCCCAAATCTAAGATATTTGTTCCAATATAATTGATAGAGACGGAAAACTTGTCTCCCAATATCTTACAAATAAATACTCCCTCCGTCCCATATGAATTGTCCACTTTACTTGTGGCACAATAATCAATGCGAGTAGAGATAGAGAAAATTAGTATTTTATTAGTAAGTGGGTATTATTTTTCCATTTTAAGTAAGTTGACAATTAAATGGGACGGACAAAAAAGGAAAGGTGGACAATTGAAGTGGGACGGAGGGAGTATGATTTTTACCCCGAGAAAAATATTCTTAATTTCTTTTTTCTTTTTTTTTTTTTAATTTCTCAGAAAACGTTCACTTGATACAAGAAATCAACGTTAGCCTCAAATTTTGAAAGGCTAACTGCAGTTTTTTTTTAATTATAACATTTTTTTAAACAATAATGATGACATAATTTATTTTTAGAAATTTTCAACTATAACACAATTTTTGTAAAAAGCATTTTATAACTAATATATCAACTATTTACACTTTGGCAAAAATTTGCATTAGGTACCGTTGAAGTTCGAATTTTCAAGAAATTGGAGCCCTTAGAACTTTGTCAGAAACATAGCAGACAATAACAACGAAAATAGGAAATAAACAATAAAAAGACAATAACTAGTCGCGTGGATGAATTAATAAGCGTGAGGGTATGAAAAAAAAACCGGCAGAGTAACGACGATATTTTTTATGAAGAGAAAATGATACAAAAAATGAGATCCTTGCCCCTATTTATAGACAGGATAGGGGCAGGGACTCGTGGCTCAACCCTAGGCATCAACTACTAACGGTTCGCTATGAATCTCGGAGCGGCTCCGGGTTTTTCGGGGGCGGCTAGGGCTACAACGGTCGTGCGCCGCCGGGCAACTAGGGTTTCCTTCTTTGGAGGTCCTCGCCATCGACCCTCTCGGGCTCTCGGTGCGGAGGCGTTGAGTTCGTTGATGCCGAGGTCCTAACTTAGATTGGTTTTGTCATTCCGCTGGTTCTAGCGGGCAAGCTTCCTGGATTAGGCTGCTTATACGGGCCGATTTAATCATTGGGCCTGGATCACGTGGGCCTGGCCCCAACAGGCACGCCTAAACGGTTTAGGCGGGTTTTATCCATACCCAAATATGTTTACTCATCCCAAATAGGGTAAATTAATCCTCAATTAGGGTATATTAAATGAATTTGGGTTAACCTCATCCCAAATAGGGTATATTAAATGAATTTGGGTTGGATTAATAGATAAAACCCGCCTAAATTATTAAGGCGTGCTAACCTGAGACATTCCCTTACAGTTTTAATCTCTGCGCATGGATATTAGGGAAGAATTCAAGTTTTTGGAAATAGTTGATATTGGGGTTCAAACAAAGACATCTAAATAAATGGCCATAAAAATTTATTTCTTGAAAGGCACTTTGAACCAAGTTTGACCTATCATGTCCAACCTTTCCCATTTGAAATTATGGTTATGAAAATGAAAAGCTTGAAAAATGAAAGTAATAGTGGTTAGCCGTTATAGGATTTAAAACTTAAAATGGAGGATTCTATATATATCGATAAGATAAAAAATTAAAAAATATTACTGTTAAATATTTTTCAGTTCTTGCCAAGCATTTTCTAATTCAAATAAGACAATTTTCAGAGTTGTTGAAAATTACGAAATTGCCATCGCATTTTTCCATTGAAAATATCAATTATATTTTCAAATTTCCAAATCATTATGCAATTAAT
This sequence comes from Plectranthus barbatus, assembly GCA_026898455.1. NCBI lineage: Eukaryota > Viridiplantae > Streptophyta > Magnoliopsida > Lamiales > Lamiaceae > Plectranthus > Plectranthus barbatus. Next base: position 81,679 of record JAPKLW010001087.1, on the reverse strand, counting down.
TTCTAATTCATATACATTATTTGTTTCTATCAATATTACTTGATTTGATTTGATCTCAAACTTTGCTTCCATTAATATCCCTAGTTTTGAGGAGAAACGGGCCCTCTTCAATCTTGATATTTTAAATTGTGTGGCAAAAAAAGAAACCCTAAGTTTAATCAACCAATAATTACATATTAAAAGATTTATATGGATACAAACTATTACGATTGAAGGGATGTGCTTAGCTGTTCGAGCTACTCATTATTAAATACGTTAAATTTGAAAGAAAAAAAATAGATATATATCTTAAAATTTAAGAGATTAGAAAATGTTACTCTCTTGTTATGAATTTTTAGTAAGTTTTGATATGTCAAACCAGCATCAATTATCAATTATGTTTTGTAGGGTTGACTATGTATTGCTAGTAATAAGAGGGATTTCAATTTGTAACTTTATATAGATTTATTAAATTGTAATAAACTATAAATTAGGTAATTGAAGACCAACCAGTCTTAAAAATATCTATTGAGTCTTAAGCCAAAGACATATAGATAAAGTTAGAGTAGACAAAAAAAAAATTAAAAAAAAAAAATACTTGTTAGTAAAGAAAAGGCAAGAAACCAAAAGACGACAAAATAAACTAAGGTTTCAATCTTAATAAGTTAAAAAAATTAAAACGTCAGTTGGAAATTCTTTGGACTGATTTATAATCGTTTCTGATATGACTGATGTAAATTCTCCTAATTGTACTTCATAGTACATAAATGTGTCATGTCAGACATGGAAGTTCAACTACTCAAAAGGCTAATTTTTAAATCTACATTTGAAGGTCTCACCATGTCTATAAATACCCCAAACGATCGAAAGAGAGGTTATTGAACTACTGACACTTTGAGCCTTCAAGCATTCTAAGCAATCCAACTCTCTCTCTTAACCGTGTTCAACACGAGACCCCAAGCATCTAGCCTAAGACTCAGAGTTCAGGATCTGTCTAAGATATTGAATCCAAGAGGTTTTCTGAATCATCTCCAAAAAGCTATTCTAATCATTCAACTAAGTCCAACTTTTGTGAGGAACTTAAACTCATACTTGTCTAGCTCTCAAGCCTATCGATGTGTTTATGGTAAAGATCGATTGTCAGTCTGTAGTCAATTGGAGAGCCTAGCGACAATGTGTTCGTGGAAAAGCTTAAAGCTGCCCAGAAGTCAAAGGACATAGGAGCTTCCCGCAACTGGAAGAGTTCATTTTATATTTTGTATTTGTAATTTTGTTATAATATATTTCTGACTAATTGATAGAAGAGTGAATATAGGATTATTTGACATTCAAACCATGTTGGTCCCAAATTAGAGTACATTATATATACAGTGGAAGTTTTACAAACTTGTGCACTCTAAGCTGGTTGTTCAAAGCACTAGCTTGGGATTCAAAAACTGGCTAGTTTAGCGACAATTTATTATTTAGTCGATTTTCAGTAAAACTCCAATACTTTGAGAGTGTTGGGTTTTAAATCCAAAGCAAATAAAGAAAGCAGTAACTTGCTAAACGATTTGTAGCTTGCTGGTAAATGCTCGGTCTGCCAATTCACAAGTTTTTAAGTGACCGACTTAAATTTGGTTTTTAAAATTTTTAGCAATAACCATTTTAATAATATATAAATTCTACCTCTAATCAATCACTAAGTTTTTATTAGCGATGAGTTTTTGTAAATTAGTTACCGAAATTTCCATAATTTTTTTAGTGTAGTAAACCCTAAACCCACCTCAACTAATCATAAAAGAATTCAAATCAATCGATTTGAAATACTATAGTATTTAAAAAGATATCATCTTGACCATTATATGATGCAAATTAAAGGAAATGGAACATGAAAAACATTTGTAGCTTTGGGATCTTGATTTAGAAGGTCCAGAATCTTCATTGTCGGTGTAACACCCCGTGTATTATTAACCATGTACAATTATTCAAGTTATATAAGGTGGTTTAAATTCCGAATTTTTGGTGTATTCAATTTATGAATTCAATTGAGATTTATGAATATCATAAATAAAGAGATACTATGGTAGGAATTGAAATTTGGCAAGATGAATTGTGAATAATATGAGTTAAGTATAATTGGAGTGATTAATGATTATGGAATTATATTTATACACATAAATATGTGTATAATGAGGTTAAATGAGGAACCATATTGTATATGAGTAATCGTATCATGACATATCATACCTTATATTATGAAGGGGTATAAATAGGAGGAAGAGTTATAGAATAAGCTTTTCCTACCTTATATTATAATTTTAGAGAGAGAGAGTGAAACCCCCCCCCCCAAAAAAAAAAAACCCTCAAACCCGTCAGACCTGTTCGGACGCAATTTCCGGCCGAATCCGGCAAACCACCACCATTCGATAGCTCTCGCTCCAAGCTTCGTTTTGACTATTCGTGGGCTCCGAGAGGTCGAGAAACGAGTGAGATATCGGAGTTCGAAGTTGAGGTGAGTTTTAGTGGCGATTTTGAGTTTAAATTCACATATCTCATTATTCCGGCCGAATTCCGGTGATTTGATCGTATATTCGTGTTCCCCATCGTACAGGGAACATTCGGACGTCAAGAACGCCTCATTTAGACGCCGGAAAACTACGACCGCCGCCGTGAACGAAAGAGCTCCGGCGAGGTACTTTGAGTTCCCGTTTTCCGTCATATTTTATATTTCAAGGGTAGAATCGTGTTCCTTGTAGTCTAGGGAGTCGGAATATATGATTGCATGTGTTATCGGCCGGCCAAATCGCGAGCAACGGCGAGTTGCAGGTGCAGCTCCGGCGAAGCCCGCGAGGAAGACGACTCCTGTCGATCGACAGGAATGCTGTCGATCGATAGGGAGGTTGAGGCCAAGGGGTTGTCGATCGGACATCCTGTCGATCGACAGGATGTATTTCGATCGACACAGCGGTTGTCGACAGGAGGCATGTCGAGCCACTTCTGTCGATCGACAGAAAGCATGTCGATCGACAGGGTCAGTCGATACAATCGTGTCGACCCAGTCATGTCGACTGAGTTAAGCCTGTGTCGACCAGGGCTGTGTCGATCGACACAGACCCTGTCGGTCGACACAGAGGCTTGAAGTGTGATGAGATGTTGTTCAATCTTAGATCTTCCGAGTCTGTTTATTTACAATTAAGATATATTGTCCTAGATATATCGTACTAACTCGAGAACCTTATCTGGTTGTAGGAAATTGAAAAGCAAGGATTGTTTGAGCTCATTCTAGCAAGAGACATCTAACCAAAAGCCAATAACGAGGTGTGAAACTATTTCAACTATAAAAACAAAATGCATGTTTTCTTTCCAAAATGTGTATAAACTGTTTTGCTTTTAAAATGAAACTGCTATGCTTGTTTTGTGTTATCTTATCTGTCCTCTGTCGTTTCCCATCGACAAGAGAGATTATCTAATGAGTTCGGAACCAGGTTTCCATAACTGCGCTAGAACTCTATTAGTAGTATGGAGTAGCGACTCCATATGATTGGGGAATTTGAAGTTATAAGGTGGAATCTGTGGTGTTTGGTTGTGAGAATTGTGGGTGGAATTGAATATGGTGATGATGATTGTGATTGATGAATAATAAGCGATCGGGTCTCAAAATGGATTTCTGAGACTAGTGCACTCTAGATGACAGTAGGTTGAGTGTGTATACATCCCTAACTGATCATCGTAACTTGAAAGCCGGCCAACTTCCAGTTACAACACTGAAACAGATATGATAACACCTAAAATAACACACGTGTGAAATAAAAATGTTTTGGCTAACATGGTTCTTTTCAACAAAACCCCGTGTTTAGCTGTGTGAGTTGCATAGCATGTTTCCTATATAATGTATGATTTCGGGCATGTTTCTCATTGGGTACGAAAGTACTCAGCCCCTCGCGTTCTTTCTAAAACGTGCAGGCTAAGCAGCAAGGATGGGAGTAGCGGGGTGTAAGCTGGTGAAGATGGAGTGGTTTTGAAAAGTTTAAAGATCCTGTGACATGTATCTTCATATGCATGTCACCATCACGCTACACACACTGCTGCACCACTCTCTGAAAATCCCCTTCCCACTTTTGAATGTTCAATTAACCAAATATCTGTTTGTTAACTGACTCGAAGGATTTTATTGTTACTGTTTAACTATCTTTTATTTAAATTTAAGTCTTTTTCTTATTTGAATATTTTGAATGCTCATCAAAACCTGAAATATCAATGTAACGTGGCCTCATATTGGGAAGGTCAGATGGGTGCGTTACAGTCGGGTTCCAAAATTTCCTCACTATTTTTTGTTTTGTTTTAAAAGAATTTGAAGAATCTTATCACTTCAAAATTTCAAGTGGGGGTGTGACTATTAATTCTTGGTTGGTTTGGTCTGGACAAGTTGTGCTGGGACCAAACACATAGATATTCCTTGTCCATGGAAAATGGGAGCATTTTAATTACCAAGGAATCTTCCTAGATAATCATTGCATTTTGGAGGGCTATGCCTGTACACACACCCACTTTGATTTAAAATCGAACCTAATCAAAATCAAACTCTATTCTTTAAATTGTCAATTTTTTTTTAATAAATTAATCTAATTTGATGTTTAAAAAATATATTAATTGAATCTAAGTTGAATCGAATTGAAGCTTTGATTTCTGTTCAATTGCAACTTCAACAAAGCGTCTATTAATTATTACTTTTTTTATATAGAAATTATTGAATTTACATTAATATTTTTAATATTTATTATATCGTAGGCATAATTTTTAATTACAAAACACAAATTTATGATCCTTATTTATTATTAACTAATAAAAACCTGGAAAAAAATTACAATCTCAAATATATATTGGATTCAACCAAATCAAAAACCCGTAAAACTGAATCAAACTCAATTCCAATTTTAAGTTTTCTAGATGGAATCTAAATTGAACTAGGGGCAGATCTACAGTTTGGCTCCCGAGTCGTCCGCTCCTATAGGATTTGTAAATTTATATACATATATAGGGGTGTGTTAATTTTACAAGTAGTCCTTTAGATGGGAAAATAGAATGAATTTAGTTCATCTAATGAGTCTTAGAACGGTTAAGATTAATTTCTGCCCGAAATTAAAAAGTTGCATCGTTGACCTAATTATAGTTGCAGAGTAAGGGCATTAATGACATAATTCATACCTATTAAATCTACAAAATAGAAAAATCCCTAATTTTATGCTCCATTATTCCAGCTTTTTTGGGATTTCAAATTTTAATTGATATTTTCCTAAATTAATTATTTTTATTCTTTTTCACACTCATTATATCTAGAAAAATCCCTAATTTTATGCTCCATTATCACTACTTTTTAATAATTTTGAATTTTTATGAATATCGATTAGAAATTGCATTCTCCACAAAAATCGTAAAAATCTCACTCTGAAACTGCATTCAATATTTCGTCTGTGGCTTGATTCGACATGTCTGGTTTTAAAGTAATCTAAATCTTAAAATCCTTGTGATTATTATACTGCAACTGTACAAGGGTATATAATGCATATTTAGAGGCTTAGATAATGCATATTTGCATGTTTATATATTTTCATATGTGAGTTGCTTTATTAAGCTTGTAAATATGCATTATCTACATATGCAAAGTTGCAGTATCGGATTTTTACTATGATGATCTTATTCGAAACATATGCAATAGTGATTTCATTTAAAAGATAATTAAATTATCTTTAATTTGATATACGGTAAGTTAAAAAATAATTTAAATTGAGTGAGATATGATTAATTCAAGCTTTATAAGGAAATGAGAGGAGAGATAATATGTTGAAGAAAAAAAATATGTAAGTTTGAGATGAAAGAGATATGAGATTTTTTTGTGGTTCCCCATGTTTAACTTACCTAAATGCCCTTATTACAAAAAAATTAATTCATAAATTAAGTAACAAAATAAATAGAGATATTAAATCTGGACCACTTATTTAATCAAATCAAAGGCCATGATTTATTCTCTTCTTCCATCTAAGGAGGACTTGTGATAAGATCACTCCTCTCTCTCTCTCTATATATATAGAGTAGTGATCATATGAGAATAGTTTTTAGTATGAGAAATGAGAATAAATCTCAGCCTTTGATTTTGTGATTTCAACGCTCATGATCTATTTCACTTTGTGTGCAGTTTTCCACGATTATCCTGCAGTTCTGCAAAATTAATGTTATTTTTGTAATTTTAGCTTTTTTTTAAATCTGAAATAGTATCTCATCAGATTTTTTATTCATTTCTTCGCGCGATTTGATTTCTTCTTCCTTCTTCGTTCGATTTAATTTATATTTCTTCCGTCGATCAGATTTTTTTTCATTGTTTCTGGATTTCTCATTCGTGTTGAGTCTCGACTTTGTTAATTGTGCATGAATATAGTTTTAAAAAATTTGTTTTATTCAGATCGACGTTCATTTTTACTATTATATTGTGCATATTTAGTGTTAACTTTGTGCATTTTTGTGTTTATTTATTCCAAAGTGTGTTGATGAGATGAAACATTTTAAGGGCAGAGTTTTTAGAACTGTTGATGTTGGTATTGGGTTTTATAAAGACTACGCTCGTGTTGCTGCTTTGAATAAGAAGATGTTTATTTTTTTTAATTCGTATTTATGTAAAAATGAAGTAAATTGGGCTAAAAATGAAGTAAATCGGGCATAAAGTGCAGATTGCTGTTTGTGTTTGAGTATTTTTACAGTTTTAGCCTTTAAAGGCTAAAACTGCAGAATATTGGGGTAAAATGCCGCGTTTTTCAATTTGTTGAGAATGAATCCTGTTCGTCGATTTGATGAGATGGACGTGCGAGATCTATTTTTATTTCTCATAATAACTCCTATTCTCACCTGATCACTACCTATATATATATATATATATATATATATATATAGGAGCGGATCCAGTGAGAAAATTCTTAACGTGAGAAAGTGAGAAAAATGCTTGATTGTGTTTATGACGTTGCTTGATTGTGTTTAAGTTGTTGCTTGATTGTGTTTTAGTCATTGCTTGTTTGCATATCAGCCATTGTTGCTTGATTGTGTTTTAGTCATTGCTTGTTTGCATATCAGCCATTGATTTTTTTAGATCTGATGAACATGATTCATTCTTTTTTCTTATAGAGTTGTGATCATATGTTACCCACCTCCCACATGTTATATGAGACCAAATCTCAACCCTTAATCCTTTAAATCATGTGGCCCACATTTAAACTTGAATTATTTATTAATAATTTTTAATTTCCTTACTAATCATTATTAAGGGTTATTTAGTAATCTTCCCATTCACAAGGCATCTCTCTCTCTCATCTTATCTATCTGCTATCTCTCTGTCACTCTCTCTACCGAGCATAAAAGACTATGGCGGTGGCCTCCAACTCCTTGCCGTTTTAGCACGCGCCGTCGCTGTCGTGGAGTCTCCATCAGGGCGTCGTACAATCTATAAAACAACACAAGAATCATTGCTTAGGCAGAATATAGGAAGACTTGAAGCCAAAGATGAAGTTTCTTAATTAAGAATTTTTTTAATGCGATTATTAATATTTTTTATTGTAAAGTAGATGATCCTAGCTTGTATGATGTTCTCTGTGTGTGAGAAATTTGTATTTTTAGAATAACATGGTTTTTGTGTACGCGAATCTGGGGATGGCGAAGGTTGCGAATAAGTTGTTCGATAGAATGCCTGAAAGAGATTGCGTGAGTTGGAATACGATGGTGATGGCGTATGTGCAGAGCGGGTGGTTTGATGAGGCTGTGAGATGTTGTATGGAGTTGAGGAGGTCGGATGTTGTGTATAATGCCTACAGTTTTGCTGAGGTTTTGACAATTTGTGTAAATTTGAGGGCTTTGTGGTTGGCGAAACAACTGCATTGTAAAGTTTTTGTTCTGTGATTTTTTCCAATACAGTCCTTTCAAGTTGTTTTTTTTAACCATGTAGATGTTACATTATTAATATGATAGTTGGTGCATTATTTATTATTTATCAACTACATTATCTTTTTATAGCGTGTTTATTTTATTTTTTAAATATGACTTCAGGTTTTAGTATAATATTGAAATTGTAAACAAATAATGCAGCATATTTGTCGTAGATAATGTAACATTCAAACCTTAAATAATGTTCAAATTTGTCTATTATTCCGCACACATCATGTACTTGTATGAAGGACCATATAAACTCAGAGAAAAATACGTAACACGATTCATAATGTACCTTTTAATTAACAGATAATGTACGAATAATACCATGAATGATGTACCATTAAGAAAATAATAATGATACAATATTTTGAAATATAATATTACATTATCCTTTGTATTATATTACATTATTTAGTTTTAACCATTACATTATTTAGTTTTACCACGAATATATTATTCTGAACATATGTAATAGGGATTTCGTTTGAAAGATAATTAAATTATCTTTAATTTGATATATTATACGTGAGAAAATAATTTAAATTGAGTGAGTTATAATTATTTAAAGTTTTATAGAAATTTTAGAGGAGAGAGAAAAGTACAATTTTAAGGGATGTGGTCCTGCATATAATTACAAACCTTGGGCGTCAAAATTACTATTATACCCAAATAATGTAGTAAGTTCCATTACATAATGCACCGAAAATCTTTCTTTTTCAAATTGAATCTTTATCGCCCAAATTCTAATCTAATGGTTGAATTTTGGCCTCATATAACATATGGGGTATGGGTAACCATATAATGCAACCCTATATATATATATATATAGAGAGAGAGAGAGGAGGGATCATGTAAAAAAAAATCTCCATGTGAGAAAAAAGAATGAATCATGTCCATCAGATCTAAAAAATCAATGGTTGATATTGAATCAAGCAACAACTAAAATGCAATCAAGCAACAACTAAAGCACAATCAAGCATCATTGCAATCCGGCAACGACCTAAATACAATCAAGCAAAGCCGTGAATGCAATCAAGCATCTTTCTCACTTTCTCACGTTAAGAGTTTTCTCACTGGAGCCGCTCCCTATATATATATATATATATATATATATATATATATAGAGTAGTGATCATATGAGAATAATTTTTAGTATGAGAAATGAGAATAAATCACAGCCTTTGATTTTGTGATTTCAATGCTCATGATCTATTTCACTCCGTGTGCAGTTTTCCTCGATTATCTTGCAGTTTTGCAAAATTAAGATTATTTTTGTAATTTTAGGGTTTTTTTAAAATCTGAAATAGTATCTCATTAGATTTTTATTCCTTTCTTCGCGCGATTTGATTTCTTCTTCCTTCTTCGTTCGATTTGATTTATATTTCTTCTGTCGATCAGATTTTTTTTCTTTGTTTCTGGATTCCGCATTCGTGTTCGATCTCGACTTTGTTTATTGTGCATGAATATAGTTTAAAAAAATTTGTTTTATTCATATCGACGTTCATTTTTACTATTATATTGTGCATCTTTAGTGTTAACTTTGTGCATTTTTGTATCTTACAGGTTCATTTATTCCAAAGTATGTATTCAAATCGACGTTCATTTTTACTATTATATTGTGCATCTTTTGTGTTAACTTTGTGCATTTTTGTATCTTACCGGTTTATTTATTTCAAAGTGTGTTGATGAGATGAAGCATTTTAAGGGCAGAATTTTTAGAACTGTTGATGTTGGTATTGAGTTTTATAGAGACTATGCTCGTGTTGCTGCTTTGAAGAAGAAGATGTTTAATTTTTTTTAATTCGTATTTATGTAAAAATGAAGTAAATCGGGCTAAAAATGAAGTTAATTGGGCTAAAAATGTAGTAAATCGGGCTTAAAATGCAGGTTGCTGTTTGTGTTTTAGTTTTTTTTACAGTTTTAGCCTTTAAAGGCTAAAACTGCAGGATATTGGGGCAAAAATGCTGCGTTTTTCAATTCGATGAGAATGAATCCTGTTCGTCGATTTGATGAGATGAACGCGCAAGATCTATTCTTATTTCTCATAGTAACTTCTATTTTCACCTGATCACTACCCTATATATATATATATATATATAGGTGTAATCATATCACAAGTCCCACTTAGATGGGAGATGAGAATGAATCTTATCATTCTATTTCATAAAAATGTGTGGTCCAGATTTCATATTTATAATTAATTTATTAATTAATTTATCAATTAATGTACACATTATGGGCTTTTTAGTATTTTAGCATTTCATAATTAGATTCTTCTAAAATTATACTCCCTCCGTCCCGCTACAATTGTCGCTTTTCATTTTGGCACATTAATTTCGGAGCTAATGTTTAGTACCTAATTATGATCAATAATAAAATTGGCAATCGTAATTAACTTGTTTAAGACTTAAATAAGTTAATTATGATTGCCAATTTTACTATCAATCATAATTAGTCACTAAACACTAGCTCCGAAATTAATGTGTCAAAATGAAAAGCGACAATTGTAGCGGGACGGAGGGAGTAATATTTTCCTTAACTAATTTCTATATTCTCTCTCACAATTATATGGAATAAAATATACTACAATTTTTGTATTGCGTATAATCTCATTTCCTCACCCCAGATTTACCAACCCCAATTCTTCCTCCCTCTTCCAGTCGCAACCACTGTTCTTCACCAATGTCGAAAGATGAAGTTGCTGGTAAGGATTCTCCCATCTCCATCAAATTGGCATCTACTCTCTCTCGGCGGCGGATCCAGGCGCAGCGTGCAATGGTCGACGAGGCCGAGAACGCAGATGGAGCGCAAAGCAAAGAAGTGAGGATTACTACGACGTCGAAGTCGAGTGTCTACAACGGCGAGGAGGAAATTGTCTGAGGGCAGAGAGCTAGCGCCGCCGAGCTCGCGTGAACGGGCGGTCATGTAGATAGAGGAAGTGAATGGTAGAGAGAGGGGGGGGGGGGTGGTGATGGGTGTGTGACATTTGTAAGCTTATTTCATAATTATTTTTTCTTCATATATAAGTTGCATTATATACGCTAGGGGTGTGCACGGTCCGGTTTGGCCGGTTTAAGGGGCAAAGTATGGACCAAACCAATAGGTACGGTTTGAAATTTTTACAAACCAAACCAGCCAAATAATTATTTCAAACCAAACTGGCCAAACCATATTAAAACGGTTTGGTTCGGCTGGTTTAAACGGTTTGAAGATTATTCAACTAAAAATATTACAAAAAATGAAACTTGTATATCAATTTATTATTAGAAATTAATGAAAGAATGATACACAAAATAACTAATATAAATATGTATCGCTTGTCATTAATTATAAATATGAGATAAGTAATAAATAAGTAATATTATGGTTGCAAGAAACAATTATATATAAGTTGATTTATAGGGTTACAATTCGAAAAAATATAAGCATCGGAGATATATATCAATATAATTGATATTTTAGCTTTCTATCAAATACTCCATCCGTCCCATAACATTTGTCTTGTTTCATTCTGGCACAGATACCAATGCGAGTAGAGATAGAGGAAATTAATATTTTATTAGTGAGTGTGTATTAATTTTCCATTTTAGGTAAGATGACTAATGTTTGGGACAGACGAAAAAGGAAAACATGACTAATGTTATGGGACGGAGGGAGTAATATTTTATTATCATTATTATATTTAAATTATATTATTTATACGGCCGGTTTCATCCTTCAAACCGTCGGCCAAACCAAATCATCCGGTTTGGGATTTTTCAAACCAACCCGGCCAATCATTTTTTTCAAACCAGCCAAATCGGCCGGTTCGGCCAGTTTCGGCCAAACCGTGCACACCCGTAATATATGCCTGTAAATATGCATTATATATGCATTATTATGCTTGTACAGTTGAAAAAAAATAAATAAATCATTGGTCCCCGAAATTTAGATTGAGTCCTACGAAGCTTGAGTTCTGCATCCGTTCCTGAATTGAACTTAGTTGTTACTTAAACTGAAATTGTTCAAAATCTTTGATTTAATATGATTTTGAGCGACGGTTGGATTAAGCTCAACTCTAAATAGTTGTGAAAAATATTATCGATTTCAAAACTTTTATAAATTTTTTGTAGATGTGATGTTTTATTGAAATGTCTACTAGAAAATCACTTACTTTTTGTCACCTCCGAACCTCACTTTGTAGAGTGGCATGCCAAGGGAACATCCAAAACACCAGCATGGGGTTCACAATTATGAGTCGTGGGTGTGTGTCTGCTTTTCATTTTATTTTTCATATTTGGAACTTATAATTTTTTTTTATAACTGAAATGCATTAATTTAAATCTTGCACTCCTCAAATATTTCATTAAAACATAAATTTGTACTCCCTCCGTCCCGGCTGAATTGTCCCGGTGACTTTGGGCACAATAACCAAGGAGTGTGAGTGTAAAGTAAGTTGAGTGGAATTAATATTTTATTGTTGAGTGTGAAAAAATTGCCTTTTTAAGTAATGAGACAATTGAGGTGGGACGGACGAAAAAGGAAAGTGGGACAATTGAGGTGGGACGGAGGGAGTAATATATTGCATAAACATGACACTTTTACTACTAGCGCTCCGAATTAAAAATATGAAAGTCATATTTTAATATTCAGAAGGCTCTCCATTCTAATTACATAATTTTAGTTAGATCTTACATTTATGTTAAAAATAATAATAAACAAACTTCTAATAATTTTTTATATAATTGTAAATACGATAAATAATTGAACTCTCTTTTTAATAATAGTTTGATTCCTTATTATTTTCAAAACATTAGCTAATCTCTTTTCTGATAAATATTTTTTATTCCCTAGATTATTTAATGGTGTTTTTGTAAATTACCATAAAAGATAATATCAAATATGAATATGTAATTGGAAGTGGGAATGGAGAGAGTATTTTACTACTCCCTTTTACCAATTTTGGTCACATTTTTGACTTTTTGTAAATTGATAATCAAAATTTGAAAATATTTACACTTACGTCCCAAGTTTAATTTTAAATAACAAAATTAAAAAATGAAGCGAGACTTACATATGCTACATCAACTCAAAAGTCAAAACTACTTCGTTTTAAATAAAAAGCCAATTTAGATTTTAGATTTGGCCTGATTTCTAACATGATAGTTAGTTTTTTTTTAGAAAATTATTAGTATTAGTTTATTAGAAGTTGAGAATCGGAATATTCTTGCGAAAAGATTCCTTAAGCGAGATATCAAAATGTATTACCATTCAGATTATTCTTTTCATGAATATAATTTTGGGTTGTAGGGTTATTTATTTATTTATTTATAAATAGGAATATACTATTTAAATTGGGACAAAGCATCCCTAAACATTAATGGTGGAACAATTTTAATTATTATTATATTATTTGTAATTTATTATCATACATCGCAAGCACATTAACACGTGTTCATGATGGACATGAAAGCGTTTCGAAACCTAACAATAACTCAAATTGATGATAATTACTACTATTAACTACTTTCATTAGTGAGAACGGAGATGACTATAGGAATATTGACATGTAATGATGAAGTCAAATGCGTTGTCACGGCAATATAATCTTACAATCAGAAACAATGCGACATCCTACTTTTTCTTTTTGTTAATTACCTAAGATCTTGATCATTACATTTTTAAATCATGACTTTCTCCTTTAGTTCTGCCCCTTTTTAAAAATAATTTATCAATTTATATTTCAACACGTCCTTCGTAATTCATGATGAGGTTTTTCCTTTTTACTTTTTTTTTTTTTGGAAAAAGTATAATAATCTTTTTAAAAAGGAAAAAAGTACCCCTTCTTCAGTCAAGGTGAGACTAATTAATATATTATAATTTGAGATTCAATATAATAGAGGGATCAGAATTGAAATATTAGAAGTTGAATCTAATCGATATTTAAAATAAAATTTCGATACTTTTTCCTTCTCTTTCGGCGTTCGTGCACAAGGTTTAGGGACTTTTATGTGCATCATATATAGAAATTAAAACTTTTTGTGCACTTTATATTTGGGAAATTAGCAAAAGATTGCTCTTTCCATCATCACCAATTCACCCTTTTTTCTTGTGCAGGTGGTCATGGGAATATGTTGGAAGATATAATTAATAGTAATATTGGATCTGAAAAGAGCAAAATGAACTTCTCTCTACTTTATTTCAATGTCCACTTTTGTTGAGGAAGAATAAAAATCCGATCGGGAATCCACCGCCTACAGTGATTGCAAGATCAGAAGATACATTTTAAAATAATATGCTATTAAAGTCGAAGATTAAAAGACTTGAAGATTATGCGATATTCAAAATTAAGGGAGTTGTCCCTAACTCGGGATGTAAGTGATTAAATTGCAATATCTATGCTCAACAGTGGAATAGCTGGAGTGAAGTTTAAGTTTGTAATGAATAATACTTCTGTAAAAGGTTTAATTACATCCTAAATTTTATGTGTTTTAACCCAAACTATTCAAATGTTTAAATAAATATCTAAATTATTAAGAATTACCCAAGTATAGGAAACTATTTTCTAATTAACATGAAGTTGATTGCATTGTCGGAAGTTCAATTCAACAAATTAATTTCACATCAGAATGCCATGTATAATTCAAACACGACAATATAGTTAGCATTCTGACAATACAGTTTATCCTATATTTTATAATTTTAAATAATTTAAATATTTATTCTACCATTCAAATAGTTTGGGTTAAATTATAAAAATGTACATAATTTGGAATATAGTTGAACCTTTTGCCTTATATTTCAAAATTAAAAGAGTTATTTATTTATGACATTTTTAGCACTATATTTATTTCAAGATTGGGTTGGCCCAAATTTTGATTCCTAAACGACGGGCCTTAGGCTTGATGGGCTAGATATAGGCCAATCCATATTCTTGGCTAATAATCTCTCCCCTTTTAAAAAAGAGCAAATTAATGTCTGGAAAAAGAGGGAAGTATATAGGGAATTAGGGATGGTTCATTGGGGGAATTACCGGACTACTCTTTTTTTTTACCATATCGCATATTGTACTAAATTACATGGTATTGTACGGTTCAGAGGGGCCGCCAGTTGGTATTAGAGAACTCGATCTCACCATTTATAGCCCAAGTACTTTGAGCACCCTGTTGGTCAACACCTCTTCCGGGTTAAGATCGTCGTGCTTTTGACCGTGTAGTATTTTTGTAGTGTGCCTTCCTCTGGAACGTTGAACAGAGATAGCAAGACGTCGACAACTCCAATGAGCCACCAAGACGAAGTCTGTTATCACCCACACTTGAGTGCTCCACCTTAATCCACAACCCACACAAAATATTACCCAAGGTAAGAAGGAAGAAAAGGCAGCCACACAGATGCGGTGCAATGATGGGACGAGAGAAGGAGACAGATTAATCTTTTTACTTGCTTAACCCTTGTTGGTCCCAGATCAGAGTACGTATAATGTGCAGCGGAAGTATTAAATCAGATTAATACACTCTAACTTATGCAGTTTAATATAATATCACCACAGTTTTGTTTAGTAGTTATAGAAACACAGTTAATGTTTGGCCAGCAGATTATATTAACAGTTTTACAGGTATGGTAGTTAACAGTTTATACACTCCAACACTTATAGGATAAATGTTGAAGGTTTCAAGATATAATTAAAAACTGTAAAGTGCGTAAGTAAATAAAACTGTAAACGACACTATTTATTTATAGTGGTTCGGAGCCTTAAGTTACAATCCTCACGATCTATAGCCAGTTGCTGTAGAAACCTCCATCCAC
The DNA here is from genome assembly GCA_026898455.1 of Plectranthus barbatus. Lineage (NCBI taxonomy): Eukaryota > Viridiplantae > Streptophyta > Magnoliopsida > Lamiales > Lamiaceae > Plectranthus > Plectranthus barbatus. The sequence goes on along the minus strand of JAPKLW010001087.1, from coordinate 65,965 downwards.
AGCACAATGGATCACTCGCCCAGGCAGTTGTACTTCACTCCTTCTTCAGTCCGTCGAAGGCTCTGTGTCTTCTCTGTGGACCGGCTCGAAGTTGGACTGAGGACAAACCTCCCTTTTCCTTCTTCGGTAGGTTGGATGGTTGTGTTCTTCCCAGAACGTGCACAGTTTGACAGTTGCCTGTAATAACCTACTCTTCCTTTGCAAGAGCAGGCTGCTGTGTTATTTATTACTAGAGCAGTAAGAACACCAAATAGGTAGATTAAGTCAGCTGACTTAATCCTCGTGTACTCAAAGTCACACGGTGAATCTCCAAAGATTCTATTAGCAATGAATGCTTCGTGTTCAATAAATGAACCACGATATTAAAGCCTTCTCTCTTGAGGGCAACCAAAAATGCCAACAGATCAGAAAACAACAGATAAATACCACCACAACAAGCAAGGCAACACAAAGATAGCAGCAAATATGCGAAAAGAAACTATCAGGTAAATGACAGAGCAAGAAACACAATAGTGCAGCGGAAGAAATCACAGGATCACATAACCCTAGTATCAACTAACAGCAGCAAATCCCATATCTATTTGACACAAAGGTCGTTTAGGAATTGAAAAATGCAAAGGTTTCAGCCACTTTACCTGAGTGGGGCCCTAGGAGAGGGTATCCCGTCTTACCTCCGCACTCTGGAGTGCCGACGACGTGGGCTACCGGAGGCGGTTCTCCCCCCGACGAAATTTCCCCTCCTTCCGTGGCTCTGATACCACTGTAGGGTTCAGAGGGGCTTCCAGTTAGTATTAGAGAACTCGACCTCACCGTTCGCAACCCACGTACTTTGAGCAGCCTATTGGACAACACCTCTTCTGGGCTCAAATCGTCGTGTCTTTGACCATGTAGTATCTTCGTAGCGCGCCTTCCTCTGGACCGTTGGACAGAGAGAACAAGACGTTGGCAACTCCAATGAGCCACCAAGGCGAGTCTGTTATCACCCACACTTGAGTGCTCAACCTTAATCCACAACCCACACAAAATATTACACAAGGTAAGAAGCAAGAAGACAACCACACAAATGCGGTGCAAGGATGGGACGAGAGAAGGAGGCAGTTTAATCTTTTTACTTGTTTAACCCTAATAAAAAAAATTAGGGAATATATATGAGAATATAGTCGCAGCCGCAGGTCAAAAGCAAAAATGCGGAAGAAATAAGTTAAAAAGAGAAGGTGAGATGGGTCAAGGAATAAGTCAAGTGAGCTGGAGCCATGATCCTATTTATTCCACAGTATGATAAGATTCTGTATTGTTATTGTACCCAAATTTTTGGTGTGACATAGTTTATATACCGTTAATTACTAAAAAAAAAATATACACTTAATTCTATTGTTATGATTTTATGTTGAAATTTATTTTAAAAAATTATTTATATCAATAATAATTTAATATTACTTTGAAGTAAAGAGGAAATATAAGATTTTATTTTTAACTTATATTTTTAATCTAGACTAATATTAAATTTTCATTATGATATTTACCAGTATATTGTAAATATACCGTTATAATTACAATACAAAAATTTTCAGTATTAAAAATATCTTACCGAAAATCAGTAATTTTAGTATTTTTTTAAATACAATATATATGATATTTTTAGTATTTTTTTTCCATCGCTAAAAATATATATATCCTAATATATTTTTGGGTGAACTTGAAAAAATATTACCAATTGTTGTAGTTTTTTTTAAATATATTATAACCTATAAGCATTACTAAAATATATAACTATTAAATTGTTTAAGTATTTATTTAAGAATATATATAGTTGGCAATATATTTAAATCACCATAATTTATAATATATTTACATATTAATATGTAATTTTGTAAATGTTGGACTGCAATTGTTGCCAAACGCATTATTGTTGAGTATGCGAAATTAAGTTTCGCAACAATGTATATATTTCAATCATATACAAATTTTATAATATTTTATGAAAATCAAAATAATTTATAATATACATATACCTTTATTTTATATTTTAGTGTTTGAGAATATATTCCATATTATTATTTTTAAGGAAAAATAAAATTGTATTGCAAATCAAGACATAAGTTCATCAGAGGATAAACCTCTGGTTACACATGCAATTCTATAATGAACCGGTATAAACTATAAAGTCTAAAAGAAGGATTACAAGATGCAAGTTTGACCATCAAATGAACCATCTTATTTGTTGTACGACGCACCCACCTGTAAATGACCCCTTCAAAGTGTATCTTCTCCTTCCAAACAGATCGGATAATCACCCCCAAGTACGAAACATCATATCGAATCTTTTGGAGCATTAAGCTCACTACTTTGCAATCTATTTCAACAATGATTTTTTTTTCTTTCTCAAAACTCTCGCGCTAATCGAACTCCTTCCTGACAAGCTATTGCCTCATCAATTTCCACTCCCCAACAACAAGGGATAAATTCACAACTTGCAACAATAACCTTTCCTGCATCATCTCTAATAATCATTCCAATTCTTGTTCCTTTTACTTTTAGATTTGCGACATCCATATTTACTTTGCACCATCCAACAGTTGGTTTTTGTCACATTTGGGTTGCATCTGCTAGTTTGGTTAACTCTCTCTCAATTAGTGCAAGACCTTTTCAACCATATTCATTGCTAACTCCAATCTCACCTAATGTGATAAGTTTTTATTTTGATACTCTAAGAGATTTCTAATCTTTCAATTTGCTAAACGACAAGCAGCAAAGATACAATGCACTCTAGGATCAGGAATTTGTTCAAATTTCTCCAACAATGTTCTCATAGACATTCTTCTATCTGCATCCTCTAAGTCCAGTCGGAGGGGCGAAATCGCCCAATAAAATGAACTCCACACACAATCACGTAAAACATGCTCTGGAGTTTCCTCCTCAAAACCACATCTCCGAGATATCGTATCACATATAATATGCTTTTGCTATAAACTTTTTGCAACGGGCAAAATATCTTTAGCACATTTCCAGTGAAAGAAACATGCCTTTGAGATTGTATCCACTTTCCTAATCCATTTCCAGATGTTGCTACAACCAGTTGAGGATGAAGTAGTAGATTCACGACACTACCTCATCTCTCGAGCAATGTAGTATCATGTGCGAATTAAATAGATGTCATTCTTTGTATATTTCCAAATCTGCATATCCTTTCCTCGAAGCCGCTAAAGTGAAATATCAAAAATCTTTTTTCTTATGATAGAAGGAAACATTTTTACTTATGATAGTGATAGAATATGAAGATATATTCATATTTAGGGTTTCCTAGTATCTAGGGTTTTGTATCTAGGGTTTCATATTTTTAGATATCTTGTATCTTTTTCATAACTTTTCGTTCCCTATTTATATTCATCCATAAACACTTTTACGTTTGCGAAAAACCCTATCATGGTATCAGCCAGAAAATCGATCCTTCTTCCTCTCCTTCACATCGCGCGCCCTTCAATGGCTTCCGACGCTCTTCCCCTTTCCACCCTCTTCCATATGGATTTGCTCAAGTATGTCGATGGCTCCCTACCTCTTCCGCCCGCGGCGATCGGCTCACCGACCGGCCCCGCGACACCAAACCCGGCGTTCACTGCCTGGACGCTGCAGGATCAGCGCCTCCTATGTGTGCTGCTGTCCACCCTCTCCGAAGAAGCCATGGCCGAAGCTCTTGGATGCTCCACCTCTGGTGCGGTTTGGACGGCCCTCGACGCCGCCTTCGCGAACAAATCGAAGACGCTCCTTCACCTCATTCTCGGTCTCGGTCGCTCAGATGGCGCTCACCGCCCTCTATTCGAGTTCTTCAGACGCAAGCTCAGGCTCGACATACTTCGGACGCCTTCGCTTGAGGGGATGATAGAATATGATGATATATTCATATTTAGGGTTTCCTAGTATCTAGGGTTTCATATTTTTAGATATCTTGTATCTTTTTTATATCTTTTCGTTCCCTATTTATATTCATCAATAAACACTTTTACGTTTGCGGAAAACCCTATCAGATAGAAATCCCATTTCATTTAAGGAAATGGAAGGCAATTATTTTCACTTCAAACACTGTGAAGTTTGGAAAAAGTGATCACTTTGACACAATGCAATTAAATACTATGATTATGCTTAATTGGTCTAAATTTGAGTGATGGAAGTAATATTTCCTCGTTAAATTACATACAACAATAGAAGTGAACATTTTTTTATCCTATACAAATGTAATAACTAGTAAAATTAAAAATCTTCGTGTGAAATTAATAATATTTAATTGGATCATTTTTTAATCATGAATGGCTTTCGAATCACACAGTTAGGGATGTTAATTGGGCTAGTCCGTCGTGTTTCGGGCCAGCTCTATAGGGATGTGGGTTAATCGGTCTGGGTTGAATCGATATAGAATTTTTTTGGGCTAAAAAATCTTGACCCTAACCCTAACCTATCGGTTTTCGGGCTAGCCCGTTGGGCCAATGAACTTATTAATTATTTTTTATTTTTAATATTTTTTCATTTTTTTAATTTAAATAATTAAAAATAAACAAAATAATACTTCTTTCTTATAAAAAATGCATAACACATCATAGATTTTTACATAATGATAAATTTAATTATTAAAAAACACATTTTTTTTATTTTAGTAATATTTTTAAATTCAAAAATAAATAAACTTAACTATGTATTGAATACTACTTGAACTTAATAAAATTATATAACTTAAAACTTAATTAATAAATATGATTTTTAATATTAAAAGTAGATTTTAGTACTATAATTATGATAAATATATTAATAAAAAAATAATCAGGTTAATCCGGCCAACTCGTCGGGTTTCGGGCTCAACCCTATCAAGCCTCAAATTATTCGACCCCAGGTTATTTGGGCTATATTTTTTTCGGGCCAAAATATTTCGACCCTAACCCGCATTTTGGCTCGGATTAATTGGGCCAACCCGTGGGTTTTGGGCTAAATTGACATCCCTACACACAATAATGCCAAGAAAAATAGAAAATAAATATAAGTAAAAAACGTACTTTACTATTTATTTAGTTTGCTTACAAATAAAACATTTGTTTACGAATTTAAAATAACTAAATGAATGAATTTGATCTTAATCAAATAATCGAATTAATTTTTCGGACCGTTATAACTGTCAATTGAATCCCATCGTTCTTGCCTTTTCTTCTCCGTCTCTCACTCCCACGACTGAATAATTTTTTGAATTTCATAAACAAATCATTCTATGTAGCGATGAAATGGTGAAATTTCGAATCGACTCCAATTTGAAAACCTAAACCCAAAATTTAGTTGTGTAGCTGATCGGGCTGTGATTTGTACTTTTTTTTTTCTGTTCGAGCGAGTCCGAGATCGAAACTGAGTGAGAATTCTCTAAGATTAAGCCCTTTTTGTACATTTTTATGATGAAAACCGATTAATTTGAGGAATTGATTGTGTATAGAGAAGGAATAGCAAGATGATGGCGGAGGATTTAGGGGTGGAAGCGAAGGAGGCTTCCGTGAGAGAGGTGGCGAAGCTTCTGCCGCTTCCGGAGCTCTTACAGTCAATCGCTTCGATTAAGGCTGATTACATTGCCCGTCAGCAGGTTGTTTCAGTGATTAATTTTTTCAATGAAATTGTGTGCCTTTTTGCTGGTAATTTCATGTGATTTTGTTTTGCAAAATTTGAATTCATGGTCATAAAAGGAATCAATTCATCATGCAGACTGCCGACTGGTTCAATAATAGTTAGATACTTGGTGTCCTGCTCATTCTTGCGAAACTTGACGTTATTGTTTGCAAGAAAACAATTTTTGGGAAGCCCTTTTTTTGGTAGTCCTAGGGTCTTATAATTAGAAGATTTAGCTTCCTCTTAATAGGAGAAATAATAGTTAGGATGTGCAGTTTTTGTCTATGCAAGTGCATGTTTTAGATTATTGATATGCTGATAGGGGTATACATAAGTCTTAGTCTAGCCTTCTGGGTGAGATTATTTAACATAAATGTCACAGTGCTACTATGCTCACTGTCGGAGACAGAGTTAGGAATCAATCTGTTGACAGCGTTGGCAGAGATTATGAAATCAAGAAACTTAGTTATGACATTTGTAATAGTTTATCTATGTTTGTGTATGCAGTAACATATTCCAAGGAAAACTTGGATTCTTTCTCATGGCCTGCTAAATGATCCAATATCTAACTTATAATCCCTGTAAGAAAGAAATGATGAGACTTCCTTAGTTTCTCAATTCTGTGAGCCAAAATAGTTCTAATGTCTTGTTTTCCCTCCTTAAGAAGAAGGTGCTAAGTATGCATAGATAGGCGGTATGGAAATCTCAAGAAAATGTCTGCACTCAACATCTATCTCATGATCATTGCATAGGCTCAAAGCCGAAAACATATGCATTTCGGGGAGCACACCCCTGGCCTTCATCTCTTATATTATTGAACTCTAGACTAAAAAATCAATGATACGTGAGAACATAAATTGAGGGTATTTTAAAGGATCAATACTCTATAGAGTTTATGCATTGTGCCTATGGCTTTGTTGGATATATAATATTGGACTTCTCATTCTGTCTTGGTTTATTTGTTTTTTCCAATGAAGAGTAGTTTTTGGTGAATTCTCTCTATGATTTGGTGTCAGGCAAATGATGCACAACTCAGTACAATGGTTGCTGAACAGGTATAGATGGACTCGATATCTATAAACATACGTACTTTCATGTTGAATTACTATAACAAGAATCGAACTTCTGCTCACTTTTCTGAGGGTGATGCCTTGAATCAGGTTGAACAGGCACAAGCAGGTATAAAGTCACTGAACTGGTCCCAAAAGACAATAAATCAACTCAGAGAAAATTTCCGTAACATTGAAAAGTATGAAGATGATATAACATACCCTATAATTCACTTTCATTCTCATTATCAGTATTTGGTGCATTCCATGGATTGGATTATTGAGTTCTTAGGCTGATGTGAAATATTCTTTATAACAGGTTATGCCAAGAATGCCAAACATTGATTGAAAACCATGACCAGATAAAAGTCCTTAGTAACGTGAGGAACAACCTGAACACAACTTTGAAGGTAAGCAGAAAAATAGGTGTTTTCATGCAATTTCACTATACCTAGTGGACTATCGAACTTCTTTCTTCGGGCTTTCATGGTTATGCATGTATTTGCACTATTGTACTTATGCAGGATGTGGAGGGTATGATGTCAATCTCTGTCGAGGCTTCTGCGGCACGTTGTTCTTTGGAAAATAACAATGAACTTATCAACACCTATGAGGTTGCTATTTACGTGTGATTGAATAGTTTTTGAATTTCTCAAATGTCAAAATCTAAGAAAACGAACTTTTTCCTCTCACAACTGCAGAGGTTAACTAAACTGGACGGTAAAAGAAGGTTTGCATTAGCGGCTGTATCATCTCATGAAGAAGAGGTTGGTCGATTGAGGTAATTACTTGTAATTACCTCAATTTTGTATTATAAGTTTTTTTCTACATGTAATCTATGCTCCTAATTTCATAGCTGAATATAATTCTATTAATATAATATGCATGATAAGTAAACATCAAAGCACTAATTAGAAATCAATGTTTATTTTTGTAAAGATATAAGAGTCAATTTTACCTTGGTAGTCCCTGTCTAACTATTTACTTCAATTAAAAACTATAACACTAATTCAAATTAGTTCTTCAACATTTAAAAGTGAAAACTTATTATTTGAGATTCCTATTATAAACTCATAGGAGATAGAATATAAATGTTTTATTGTTTAAACTTTATTTTTTTTTATTTATTAAATTATATAAGTAATTTAATATAACTAATTTTTTTTTTTAATTATGATATCAAGGACTTTGATATCGTTAGTATTGTCTTTCTGTGACAGTATAAGAATTTCGTAATAATACAATATGTAATTTACACATGTTGGTGGGGTAGTTCTACTCACATCTACATTTTATTTTAAATAAATAATAAATAATTTGCCTTCAATAGTTGCGGACTCATACCTTCCCTTACGTATCATATCTAGAGGTGGCCACGGTTCTAGTTTTCGTTCGGAACCGTTCGTTTCGGTTAAAAAAGTATGGAACCTTAATCGGGGCCCACTATAGCAATGGTTCCGGTTCGGCAAGTTTATTTATTTTGGAAAAATAGCCGTTTGAACCGGCAGTTTGGAACCGAAACCAATGGTTCAAGCTGATGTGGCATGATCTCATTCGCTTATTTTGAAAAAAGTTCCCTGCCAGTTCGGAACCGACGGTTTGTAATTTGTTTTTTTTTAATTTTTAGATTTTTTTAAAAATTTCCGACGGTTCAATGGTTCCAAAAACCTTGAACCTTTACGTGTTCGTTAAAAATTGGTGTCGGTTACGAACTGTGAATGGAGGTTCGGGTTCCATTTGGTCATCTCTAATCATTTCATATTATTTAATTATAGTGAATTTTTTTCATAATTAAATTAAAAAAAACAAAAAAATATAAATGATAAATATAACTATGAACTATAAAGCATATGAGGGTATATTATAAATCATAAATAAAAATTAGCAATTTTAACAATAGAAGGGTTAGTTAAATCACTTTAAAAAATTGAGGGATTTGATTGAGCTAATTAGTCAAAAAGGGATTAATTTATTTTTGTTAGAATATTTGAAGGGTTAAATTAATTCTAATCCTTTTATTTAAATATTAGCCCTAAATTTCATCTTAAAAGAACACTACTATGTAGACTCAATGACATTGATATTTGTATTACTACTCTAGGGTTGCGAGTGCCTTATCTTTTTTTAAATGAAAAGATAAAACTTCAAAGTAATTTAAGGTTCAAGATATAGAATGAGTTTATGCATCAACTCATAAAAAAAGAAAAAGAATTTATATTCACTTGTATATTCTCGTATGACTTGGTGTTTTTTCTTGTATTTTTAAGAATGAGTATTTTGGTAGTGTATGATGGACATTTGAAAAACTCAACAGAGAATACTTTGAAGATATAGATCGCACATGGGAGTCATTTGAAAAGACATTATGGGGTCATATTTCAAACTTCATTAATCTTGCCAAAGAAAGGTATGTTTGTATTTTGCGAATGAAAGGTATGTGTGTATCTTGGAAAGAGAACTGAGCAAACTATCATCATAAAATAACGTGGAATGTGAACTCTTATAAGTTCAATGATTATCCATTTTTGAATTGAAGTGACTTAAACACAAATAAGAAACAAATTTAAATACACATAACAAATAGAATGAAGTAAACACAAAAATATATAGTGGTTCGAGTTAGCACTCTACATCCACTCACCAAAGCTCCCACATGTGATATACTCCCTCCGTCCCATATGAATTGTCCACTTTGCTTTTGGCACAATAACCAATGCGAGTAGAGATAGAGGAAATTAGTATTTTATTAGTGAGTGAGTATTATTTTTCCATTTTAAGTAAGTGGACAATTAAATGGGACGGACAAAAAAGGAAAGGTGGACAATTGAAGTGGGACGGAGGGAGTACATATTATTATTAAGGTGAAGAACAGAATAATATAGTTACCGAGTTTCACAAATTGCACAAATGCTTTTATCTCTTCCGTCTCCTCTAGACTTGAGTTGCACAGTTGTAGAAATTGCATGGAACACAAGTCATTCTCTCTTCCTCTCCTTCTACATCGTCTAGTCGGCTTAAATGGTGATGAGCATGATAGAGGTAAGGTGACATAAAAGAAATTTATTAATATTGAAAGGAATAAAATAAAAAGAAACGAACATAAATCCTCTTCCGAGGCCAAACGGCTGTGCAGCCCAAAATTAGAATCTCATCTACCTAACTTAATAAGTTTCTTCCTACTAAGACTTGACTTAAATAACCAAATACTAAACTCTAATCAAACTGTCTTCCTCCAATTATCTTCTTTGGCATGGTCAACTCATTTCGCTCCTCACACGCCAAAATCTATTTAGCTATGTTAACGGCACCACACCATCTCCGCCAACAACCCTTGTCAATCCTTTTCCGCGGCCAAACGGCTGTGCAGCCCAAAAGTTTTTTGGCACATTTTTCTAAAATAACAGTGCTCGGGTTTTCCCTAGAAGATCACAATTTTCCTTTCTGCTACTCTATTTTGTTGTGGACTACTAACACAAGAGAATTCATGAATAATCCTCTTTTTCTCAAAGTATGGAGTGAGGACTTGGTTAAAGTAATCCCTAGCCTTGTCATTGTGAGACCTGAATCTCTTAACATCGACTTCGAATTGATTTTTAATCAAAGAACAAAAATTTGGGAGAACTGTACTGACATCAAAGACTTGTGTTTCAACAAGAATAGCCAAGTAACACGAGTATAATCGTCAATGAAAGAAACAAATCATCTAGCTCCAGAGACACTAGGAACAGTAGAAGGACCCCAAATATCAGTATGAATGAGATAAAAAGGAATAGAACTTTGTTTATTACTGATAGGAAAAGACACTCGTTTATGTTTGACAAGTTCACACACTTCACAATGAAACTCATCAACAATTAAATTTAAGAACAAGAATGGAAACCTTAACAAATCTAAAAGAAGGATGTCCTAAGCGACGATGATAGAGAAGAATTTTCTCCTTGTTGGATAAACTGATCTCTAACATGAGCCCCTTACTTTTAGCCAAGTCATGCAGTCTTGGAGTCTCAAGATAGTAAAGGTTGTCCCTAACTCTAGCATGTCCAATCGTCCTCCCTGAACCCTTGTTCTGAAATACATAAGAGTTACTGTAAAATACCACCTTGCATGATAGATCTTGGGTAAGCTTTTGTATGGAAATAAGATTGAGGATAATTTGGGAACGTGAAGGACATTTTTAAGGGTCATGGTTGAGGTAATTTGGACATCTCCAACTCCTGCAACAGTTGTTAGAGAACCATCGGTTGTGGCTATTTTCTTACTACTAGGACATGGGCTATAGTTTGAAAAATATTTGGATGAGTATGATCAGTGGCTCCTGAGTTCAGGATCCACGAGTTAATGAAAAATGTATCTGAAGCATTTAATCCAATGGAAGTAGGAAACTAACCTGAATATATCGAGGAACAAGTACGTAAAGGCTTCTCAAGGCGGCTAATAAGAAATCTCACCCTCTCGAGTTCCTCTTGATTGAGACCCCTCGATTCTTGTAATGATGCTTCACTTCGTGGTGCAGCGTCCGACATATTTTAACTAACGTCCATCAGTAATCAAGACTGATGAAAAATAGGAGAAACGGAACTAGAAACGCCAACAATTAAGGTTGGTCGAACAGAGGAAAGAAAACTAGCAATTAAGGCTGGCCAAAAAGAAAAGAAAATGGGAAAATAATGAGGTAATAGTGAAATCAGAAGCCATCCCCAAGAAAGAACTGCTTTGATACCATCTCAAATTTAGAGCGGAAGGTAAACAAAATGAACAAAGGAAATATAAAGGACAAATATGAGAGAAATTATGTGAATTTTGATGTGTTATTCTTATAGAGTTTGGCTACCTTTTATACACAAATCTCTAACAAAATTAGGTAACTATCTATCATATCCCATAAAATGTGGGATCTATATCTATATAAGAAGGAAAGAAGATTAAGAGAATATTTATTTCCTAAAATAACTAAGGCACATATTTTCCACATTAATAAAGTGATGTAAAAGAAATTTATTAATATTGAAAGGAATAAAATAAAAGGAAACGATCATAAATCCTCTTTCGAGGCTAAACGCCTTTGCCACCCAAAATCAGACTCTCGTTTGCCTAACTTAATCATTTTTTGAACGAATGTTTCTTGTACTATGACTTGACTTTAATAACCAAATACTAAACCCTAGTCAATAAAAAAGATACTACTAAATATTTATCCTTATCTAAATATCTTAAAAATAGGAAATTAATAATGAAATCTAATATAATCTAATCATAATAAAATCAAAGACTCAACAGATAAAATGATTAATGAAAATTGAATAATTAAAATAAATCTAATATTTCCTAGTCCCATGTGACACTGGACGTGTGTGTCAGAGCATGAGTATTTATATAGTTAGAATCCTCCCACAAATTTAGGGAATGATATACACAAGTAACTCTTCCACCTCAGCAACTTCAACAAGCTATTAGAATAATACTGAGACTATATGATAACACTCTCTAGAAAATTATTCATAAAATTTTGGTTTGGAAGACTTTTTTCCTCATTTCATACTATAAGACTTCAAAAAGTGTGTCATTATGGTTCACATTCTATTCTTGTAACTTTACTTTAATAATTTTTATGTGCTTATTTTATGCTACTTCACTCATCGTAAGAGTAATTTAAATTTGCAGCCCCAAAACACTAGTTCGAGCTTTGAGGTACGTCTAATCTAAATGAACAATTACCACTAGCAAGATCATACATGCATTAATGAAGCTATTTTTGTAATGCTTAAAATGAAAGGATAGTGGAAACACAAGAAATTTTGGATCAACAGCTTGCTGCTGAAGCAGCTGAGGCTGAAGGAGTTGGTGAAATGGAGGCTATAAGAAGTACCATGTATTTATCTTTTTTGCTTAGAATTTATTTTATAATTAAATCCTATGTAAATAGCTAATCTAAGTTTTTGTTCTTAACAATAAAAATGTGAAAAACATGCATTTTCTTGTGTTAGGAAATCTACTCCGTCTTCAAAAAATCTTACTCAAAAAGCTAATGGTAAAGGCTACAAGGATAAATGTTACGAGGAAATAAGGAAATCTATTGAATCACGTTTTGAACGATTACTCTCTGAGGTTAACTTTTTATTTGCTTCTATGCACTAGTCTAGAATCTATTAATCGTCGAATACTCACATTTAAACGTGTTTCAGCTTTTATTTGAAGATGTAAAAGGAGCTATTGAGGAAGCTAAAAAGGTACCTGATTATTTGGTTATGAGAGCAATTAATATGTAGATTGTGTGGACGCATTGTGATTTCATATTCACGATAGATGCAATTCTTATTTTTATGTGAATTTACTTCGTTAGAGTATCATGCTTTACAAGCTTACATTATTTTTCTATACTATGAGTGTTTGGTTGACTGTCAGATTGGTGACGAACTTGGAGATATATATGACTATGCTGCCCCTTGTTTTCCTCCAAGGTTTGTTATATTTGAAAACAAAATTTTTATATTGAATGTTTAGTCATACTTTTGACATTACTTTTATGGTCAATACTTGCTTTCTTTTAAATGATTTGAATTTGTATTTGTTCAGATTTGAAATCTTCCAGCTTGCTGTAAACCTGTATACAGAGAGGTTTGTTCAATGGTTGAGGCTACTGAGTGATAGGGCTAATGATCTAACGAACATAGAAATATTAAAGGTAGATCATCAAATATAACTCCATAAATGTTGGTACCAAAGTGTCTTATCTTAAATGATTTCATGTACAGTTTCACACTTTTTTGCTCTTCTTTGACACTCGTGTAAGGTAACTGGGTGGATAGTTCGATATCAAAATAATCTAGTTGAACTTGGTGTTGATGAGACTTTTGCACAAGTTTGTTCGGAGAGTGGTGCAATGGACCCCCTCATGAATGCTTATGTTGAACGAATGCAAGCCACTACAAAAGTAACTGATAAAAGAGCGTTTATGTTGCTTTTATCACCCTTAGTTGTGGAACTAATCAATTGAAGGACTTATGTGTTTTGTAGAAATGGTACCAGAATATACTAGAGGCTGACAAGGTACAACCACCAAAGAAAACAGAGAGTGGAAAGTTGTACACCCCTGCTGCAGTTGATTTATTTCGTATACTTGGAGAACAAGTACAGATAGTACGAGAAAATAGCACTACCCTCATGTTATATAGAATTGCTTTATCCATCATTCAAGTAAGTTCAACTTGAGATCTTGACATCATCGTTTTGCTTGCTTTTGTCCATATCATTCGTAAAAAAATGTTCCATGTTGAACATCGATCGAGAAATTATTTGCATTAATACTTTGTGATCGATCTTGTCAAATTGATTCATATTTATTTAATTTTCTTTACATATTCTCGTTCATAAATATATTTTCTTCATTATGTTTTGTATTTGAGATCTTATCTTTATTAGTTTAAGTTGGCAGAAGGGAATCAGGAATTGAATATCTGTCACCCCAACTTGATTTGTGTAGCAAATTGATGAGTCAATAGATATGGCAAGTAAACCAACCACTAAATTATTGATCGGTTGTCCTCATGTGAGCATGTCTTAAAAATAAATAACGAAGTGAAATAAATTGGAAAAATATCAAGAGTGTTGCTTTTTTCTTCCTCTTTCAGGTAATGATTGATTTTCAAGCAGCTGAAATGAAGAATCTGGAAGAACCTCCTTCTGAAGTAGGTCTAGAAGTTTTGTGTGCAATGGTACGTAAATAATTAAAAACATATGAAAAGTTTGCATTAAACAATTCATTGTGTGCTCCATCATTTTATGACAGATAAATAACAATCTTCGATGCTATGATCTTGCTTTGGAGCTAAGTTCTACCACACTTGAAGCTCTCCCAGAGAATTATGCTGAGCAGGTAAACATGTGATGGAGAACTTGTCTCTTCCACTTTCTTATTCTGAAGAGCCAAAATTGAATTATACAAAGATATTTAAAATATGTTTTTTAAACTTGTAGAGTATTTTATCTATTAGTTTTAAGCATTCTAAAGTCTTAAGCATAATTAGGTAGGAGAACTAAATGCAATAAATGGATGAGAACTAATTCTTTAAAATATTTCGATGTAGCTATTGTCACATGTAATATTTATTAATATTAGATTCTCATATCTCAATGTTTAGTATGTTTAGTAAGCAATAGAGGAAGAGAGGATCGATCCGACACCTCTCATTTATTTGTATGTAAATAGCTTATAAAATGAGTGTCTCATTTTTTTCATTGAGCAAAATGATGCAACACAAATTTATCGGAGCATAAAATCCTCTAGTTGTTGATTGTCAAAAATTTGGTTACTTCTATATTTATTCTGCTAATGTATATTTATCCTTCTAGTGTACAAGACAAGAACTCAATGTATGCCTCAACTTTTGCATAACTTATACTTAGCATATTCTATGTCATTTGTCAGTTAGATTTTTTTTTCTGTTTTGATAATGGGTCTTTATGTTTCTTTAAACTCATTCCTGGTCATTTCAACAGGTAAATTTTGATGAATCCTGCAAAGGCTTCTTGTTAGTTGCGAAGGTATGTTGGGAATCTCTCTCTCTCTCTCTCTCTATTTTTTATAATTTTTTTTTTTTATTTGTAAGTTTAAGACTAATTTTTTGGACTTCCTTTCATCTGCATATCAATGTTGAAAGAAAATTTTGGTCTCTTGCACATATTAAGCTTTTACTTTTCTTGAAACTGAAATCTAATAGATAATTCAACCACGAGAAGAAAAATGAGAAGTATGAACATTAGATAAACGTACACGAAATAAAAATTCTAACAAAAAAAAGAATTTTGTATTGTAAAAAGAATAAAACCTTAAAGCATATAAATATTTCTTTAAACATGACTTATAAAAAGAGGAGCTTTAAGTCTTTAACTAAGAAAAGCTAAAACACTGTTATAGTTGTGGCACATGCGAAACCCACGAGACTTATGACTCAATTAAATTGAGAAAAACTAAGTAGTTATTATAATTCACTTTCATTAGATAATTAAGATAATTGCGAGTGATATTGCTCTCCATGTATATGATGCCATAATGTTATATCATAAATTTTAGAATGATATTGTACTCTTGTTTCTTGTTTCATTCCTACTTTGTTATTTAAACTTACTGATTCTTATTCAATATTTTTCTTAGTTTTATGATTTTAGTTAACTTTACTCATCTAAATTAGGGTGATTGCACCGAATTAGCGTATGTAATAGCCTTTTAGTATTTTAATTTTCAGTTATTAGTTAATATTTAATTATTAAAGTTGACTAATTTATAACTAATATTTATAGTTTTTAAAATTTAGATTTTGGTTGTTAATATTACTTAAGAGCTGAGTATATAATGTCATGATTAATTTTTATTATACATTATTAAATTAATATATTCGATAATAGAGTACTAAGTGAAGTACTGTTGGAGAATATAGAATTAGATTCCATATTTTTCATTAACAGTTTGTTGGTTAATAAAAATTGAGTGTGTCGAATTGTATAAGCTTGGACTATCTTCTTCAATAGACCTTTCCTCCACGATGAAATACATTTACAATATTGTCTACACGAGAAACATGAGAATTTTCTTAGTAATCATAAACTGAAAATCATGTATATCTTTTCTTAGGAAGCTGTACGCCAAACAGTTACTGTCATTTTTGAAGATCCTGGAGTTCAAGAACTACTTGTAAAGATATATAATAAAGGTATGCAAATGTGAAATCATTGAAAGTTGGATGAAGAATTATGTGAAAGTAACTAGGTGGTTTTCTTCAATTTATAGATTGGATGGAAGGACAAGTGACGGAATACCTCATCGCTACATTTCGTGACTACTTTACCGATGTTAAGATGTAAGTAATTCGTAAGATTTAGGCAGCCAACTTATATTTTATTTGACTTCACTTGTTTTCTCTTTCTTTACATGTGTGATTATTAACATATAAGGTACATTGAAGAAAGATCATTCAGGCGGTTTTTGGAGGCCTGCCTTGAAGAAACTGTCATTGTCTTTGTTGATCGTCTACTTGTTCAGGTTCCAATATTTAAATTCTAATAATATTATATCTTATGGCCATGTGAATTCCTTTATTTTATTATGTGTTTTTGTAGAAAAATTATATCAAAGAGGATACAATTGAAAGGATGAAGCTCGATGAGGATGTTATCATGGAGTTTTTCTTAGAGTATATGACTAATGCCGTAAGCACTCTTTAATTTACAAGCTATACATTCTTCCCTTGCAAAATTTACTTCAACACCATAGTTGTAAAATTATCATTGCCATATTGGTTGATTTGTGAACTTTATCAAGATTCATGAGATTGAGTGCTATACATTAATTATGAATGTTATTGTTTGTGTTTTCACATCGAGATACTTAGTTTCATTACCTAGTTAATGTGCATGTATTATGATTGATATGAATGTTCTTTCTTGTATGGTAAATGCAACATAAAATGCACGTGCCACAGAAAGTCGAAAATAGGGTGAGGGTAATGGCTGAATTAAGAGATCTTGCCTCATCAGAAAGCCCGGATTCGTTCACGCTGGTATACACAAATATTCTTGAACACCAACCAGACTGCCCCGTAAGTGTTGTTTAGTAGTAATATGATTATTCTTCCATTCATTTTCAAAATCAGATTATAAAATCTTCATCTCTCCTTTTACATTAATGTTATATATACAGCCGGAAGTTGTTGAAAAATTGGTGAGCTTACGAGAAGGAATACCACGAAAGGATGCTAAAGAGGTAAACATTTACCACAAACTTTTTACCTCTGATGACACGGTTTGCATATTGCACACGTAGAGTGGCTGATTCGAAAAAAGAAAAAAAACCTGGTTCTATAGCTATATTGATTTCTTGAATTGATTATTGTTGGTTATGTCAGTTAAAATGCTATTCTTGTTGATTGAGTATATTCAGAATCTTTTGCTATACATCAAATTAAAGTGAAACGAGTACTTTGTGAAACAGGTTATTCAGGAATGCAAAGAAATATACGAAAACTCTCTTGTTGATGGAAAGCCTCCTAGGCGAGGCTTTGTGTTCTCTAAAGTGAAGGCTTTGCAAGCATCCAAAGGGGGTATATGGCGAAAACTCACTTAGCTAGTCTAGAATTGGATATTATGGAGTATTCCTTTATTTATTTTCATTCATGATCAAATATGATTAGTGAATTTTATTTGGTATATGATAGATCTAATTTTTGATATGTCACTTAATAAAAACGAAAAGGGCATTTGTTTATATTCTAACCCAACATTGATTATTCATAATATCTATTGCAAATCAAATTCTGGTGCATCAAGTGTACCATATTGAAGCATTTATAATATAAATTAGTACTAGAATGTTATTAACTTATTATACTACAGATATTTTAATATAAGATAAAAAAAAAAAAAAAGAAAACTCTTTTCTTTATTAGTTTTATCGTGAAAATCGAAATGAGAATCAAAAAGTCCATTTTGATTTTTAATTTCTCAAAATCTGTCTATTCTGTGCATGCAAAATATATTTATTTTGCACCTGCAGACCTTATCATACATGTAAAAATATTGTGTACGGCAACAGTATAAGCAATTTGATGAGCATATGTACAATTTTGGATCAAAGTATGACAGTTGTGTCTACATAAAAAGGCTGATGTATCTCTATCTGCTATTATATGTCAATATGTTTGAGATGTAGAATTTAGGTGATGCAAAAAGAATCTTAGCTATGGATATTCTTAGACACAGATTATCTGAAGCTACATTAGAAAGAACATCAGATTATCCTCATCTCATCTATTGACTATTGGTAGGTTTTTATTGATTTCGACAATGTAGTGAGCCAACATAACAACCAGGTATGTGTTGAATCTATATGGGACAGTGAAAGTCGTTTTTGTAGGCTGTTATAGCATTATCTACGGGGAAACCCAAGTTAATGGCAATGACGAAGGCTGTCGAAGTAGGTATATAGTTGAATGACATGTATAGTTAGAGATTTAATTTGACATACAAAATGAGTGAGTAACAATTATATGCGACAGTCGGAGTGCCTTATACCTTGTAAAGCATCAAGTTTTTCATGAGAAGTCCAAACATATTGATATTTCGTATCATTATCAATTGATGTATTGTAACTCCCCTGGATCTCAATAATATTCCTAGCTAACCTGTTATATCGAACCATGTAAATTTTCTTTTTATGTGTGCATGGTTACGTGCATGAATAAGTCCTAGTTTTTTTCAATATAAATATTTTTTTTGATAATTTTTTTCAAAGATCAAATTCAATACATCTTTTGTATTCTGGATTATTTGAAATTTATACACCTATCATATTATCAAAATATAAAAATAAAAAAGTACTATTACTTTTACGGAAAAACTAAAAATTAATTATTCCTAATTCTTTCTTGATACGCAGCAAATTCATTATTATTAGATTAGGATTGATTTAAATTTATTTTAGCGTTACTATCATTATTAGATTTGGATTTAGCTAGTAGATTATATTTAGATTTATGATTAGATTAGAATTAATATTTGATTTACTAGTTTTTAAGGAGAGCTTGCACAGGGATTTGGGAATTATATGATGAATGTTATGAAGGTCTATGAGTTTGTAGTTTGTAATTTTGAGAGTTCTGCATAAGTCCTTTATTTGTTCCTAGCTAGTTTTCTTTTCAATTGTTTTTCCCTTGAAGTGAGAATTATTATTATTAAAAATAACAATAACAATTGAAAAGTAATAATTTTGATTAATGCTATTTTTATACACGTGAATAGAAAGTTGGTATATACAAAATATGAGTTGTATTGTATTGTATAGTCATATATTCCAAAAGGGAAAAGGAAAAAAAAAAGAAAAAAGAAAAGAAAAGGCAAAAGAATAGTTTTTATTTTGATAGGGTTAAGTGAATGAGTCAGAAAATACAAAGGCATAAAAAAGGCAGGAGGCACAGCTTCCCTTAAGCATGGGAGCAGCCTGCCATTCACATACCCCAAAAAAAAACTACTCCTATTTTATTATTCAGACAAATGGTTATGGTTTTGTTGGGAGAATAGACAATTAAGTTAATGGTGGTGCATCTTTTTCTATTAATTATATCAAAATTCATTACCTTTTTTTATTATCAATTCCAACCAAACTTTAGTTATATTGTCATTAAAAATCTAAATATTTAAATATGCCCACAAACAATTTTACCTTTTAAACTTAATAGTTAATTTAAATTATCAACTTTTTCTATAAAATTACCAAACTCATAAACTATATAAATATAGAACCACGTTTTCTTAGGGTGATAAAAAAATAATGTGTATTTTCAAATGATGTCGTTTGTGGAAAAAGAAAAAGATATAGAAATGTGTCAATAATTCCTTGCAACCATTTGTGAACAAAAAGAAAATGTAAGAAATTCATGAATCGTAAGTTTTTAAACAACATAATTTATAAATATAAATATATATATATATGATATTTTATTTAATAACATGAACTTATCTAATTAATTTATTCATTTCCAAGAAAACAGTCCTATATTTATAGTCTTAATAACTAAAAATATCCCTTTTCATTATATATATCATAAAAATACCCCACCTTATGAATATATACTCAAAATACCCTAAAAGTACAATATTTGTACAATTTCAGATTTTTTGACATGAAAACGATGCAATCATTAGGGTGATAATGTTAAAAATAATTGTAAGATTAAAAATTAATTCAAAAATAAAGTCTGGGTCGGCATATATGAGAAAATAAATTTTCTTAAATAATTTTTTAACAGGAATAGGTAGGGATAAGGTCAGGATTGTGTGGTTCCCGACTGGATCTGACCAAGTGAGTATTTGGGTCAGGAACAGGTCAGAACTTATGTATCCTGGTCTAGTTCCCTACTCGTCAGAATAAAGTGGTCAAGAATGGTCAGGATTCGAATTTTGGATCCAGACTATTTCCCTACCACTTAGAAAAAAGTGGTCAAGAATTGAGTTGGGATGGAAGTCTAGATCGTAAAGGTAACCCGACCCGGTACGAAATGTCATAAGAGAAATCATGGATTGGAATCTCGATCATGCATGCCAAATAAATTTAATTTTTTGACTAAATGAGTGATAGCAAGTTACTCGTACAGTGCAATTCACATGAGTGAATTTACTATACTGCATTGAAATAACTCGTATAGTGAAATGTAGATGACTAAATTCATTACACTTCATTGATCAATCAAATCAAATACTTTATCGAATATAATCTACATACAAACTTACATACACACTTGAAATCACCGAACAACAAATTTTCCTTCTCATCTTCTCCATCTTTGCTATATTCAGTTTTCTTTCAAGCTTCATAAACCCTAAATTTTGTTATTTTAGGAAAATGGAGAATTGATGTTTTGTATTTGTTCACTATAATGGGCAATTCGACGCATCATGCAACTATATCGGTAGACAAGAAAGATTGGTTTACATACCAATGACCAGTCTTTCTATACTGGCATTGCGAACCAACATTCAGTCAATTTTCGATGCAGAAAATATTCATGGTGAGTATAATCTTTATTATATTACTCAAACTCGAAGCAACAAATTTGTTAGATCATTGTTAGCGACAGTGTAGGGTTTTTCCGTGAACCGAATCACCAAAACCAAACTGAACCGGATCGATTTATGGATATTGCTCATAATTAAAATTCTCAAAACCCTAGCATGCTCCTATGAATTTAATACATAGATTTGTGGATTTAGGGTTTACCGTAACTCCGTCGAGTCTGAACCGATCTTTCGCGTTTGAATTCCAAATCTCAATTCAACCACGCGATTCGAATTTATCTGCGGAAGTAGAAATTAGAAACCTAATTTCCAAGAATAAATTCGAAAACAAAGAGAGAAGAAAAAGAAAAATCTGTTCTCCAGAATAGATCTTCAGGGCTGTGTCCCAATGCTGTTCAGATCTACTACTGGTGAGGACTCCGTAGATCTGTATTCTGAGCAGGACCAGAATCGAAATTCTCCTCCCTCTTCTCCCAAAATCGGCGCCTCCCTCTCTCTCTAGGTTTAGTGTGTTTCAACTGTCTTACAACTTATGAGAGAGAGCTGTCTATTTATAGACCTAGGGTTGGAAACCCTAATGGGCCATTTTGGGCTCAATTCAGCATATTTAATTGGACCAGTCCTGGGACCTAATGCAAATAATAAAGTGGGCCTATAATTAATTAATTCCCATGTCCACAACCCAGGACACAATTAATTAATTAATATTAATTCTTTTTCACCACAGAATTAATACTGACCTACCCCTTTATTACCACGTTTTGAGAACGGGCTGCATTAATTGAGAATTCCCATATTTAAGGTTACCGGACATCCATTAATTAATCGGAGCCTCTGACAAGCTTTAACTACAATTAATTAATATCTTATAATTCCTGAGTAGTACCACTCAAACCTTATCACTCGTGCCTGAACTTAATCAGCCTACAGGACTTTGGCACGATGAATGTTATTGAGCTCCTCAGGGAATGTCCCCATCCTATTACTCGGATATGGTTACCTAAGTCCAGTCTCAGGCGGTACTACACGAACTGTTGTTACCCAAGATGCGGATATACGAGCACGTTACTTAGGCTCTCCACCATGGCAAGTCAAAGCAACAGTCAACCCGTGCAAACCCCTGAACCTTCGTTAGGGTTTGGACTCAATCAATATATCGAGATCTTTTATTCGCTGATGTCAGACAGACGAATATATCTCACTTCGGTCCATCAATACGCCACCTTTGCGTACCAGCATGTCAAGTAACCAAGACAGACTACTTATTCCGACAATGCCGCAGCCATCCGGACAGACTTATCCTCATACGATGTCTCGGCTGTGATCAGGTTTATGTCTCACTAGGTCAAGTGATCATATTGTCTTCTGCGATCTACAACACGCCGTATGATCGTCCCTATCGGTGAGACAAGAGGATACCATTGTTCATACATATACGATTGTTAACAGATAGGAGAAATAAACCGTTGTATACTCATTGTAATAAATGCTTTCAGTATACAAAACCCATCAGACAGATGTCGAGCTACTGCAGCTCTGTAGTCCTAATTCGAAGCCTAGTATTTATGTTATTATGAGTAACATAATGAATGCCGGTATTGGGAGTTCATATCGGGAGCCATCCCCCTACGGACCGTTTATGTCTTCAAGCAGTCCGCCGAGGTATACCCATTACAATTCAACTCCGAAAGACCTTGTTTGATTTGGGTCTTCCATGTATTTTGATATGGGTTCTCAAGGCGGAAGTGGTGGTTCACGAGTTCCAGACTTGAACTATAAAAATCCCCCAGAAGATATTAAAGAGCCCGACAACAACGAAGAGGCCGATTACGAGGAAGTCGACGTTAATACCGATTTCCACACAAGAACCGAATGTGGTGTGGTGAAGCATAATGACTCCGAGAAGGCTAATCTTGATGAGGACTCATCTGAGTTCGATGACGAAGACTTCAAGATGAATTGTACAGTTACAGAGTTTTTCTGCATGGATTAGATCAGTCAGCGACATGATTGCTTTCATTTCCAATCTTATGCCAATCAATCCTCTACCAGAAAGCTCTAATCCAAGGTAATTTAAATAATTGGTTAGTTCCAGTTATGCCATTGGATACAACTGATGCAGCTGTCATGGTGAGAGACGTAGCAACCATACTGGATCAGAATTTAACTAAGGGAGCCATGTCTTAGACAAAAGATGATCTATTTATTGATAGGGGTGTAAATGAATCAAACTGTTCGCGAGTTACTCGGATCTCGACTCGATAAAAGCTCGTTCGAACTCATTTAGTAAAGCTCGTTTATTAAATGAACCAAACTTGAGCATCATAGTATTCGACTCGTGAGCTCGTGAGCATGCTCGTTAGCTAAAATTAGTAAGAAATATAATATAATTAATTTTATAAAAATAATATTTTCATGATTTAAGAGTAACAATATTGATAAATCTTATTAATAATAAGAAAATTTAGAAATTGAGTATGAATATGATATTAATTTTTTAATAAATAACTTTTTCTTTCAAAATAATAATGAATATTCTTAATATATTCTAAATTTAGAAAGTTTGTTTAGGCTCGACTAAAGCTCGATAAAGTTTGTGAACATCAAAGTGTTCGATAAAAAAACTCGAAGCTCGACTCGATACTAAACGAGTCAAACTTGAGCATAGCAGTACTCGACTCGACTCGGTTCGATTACACCCCTATATTGATGTTGGGCTTTGGCACGTGGAGCACCGTCAACTGTTTAAAGAATTTTGCTAGCTCCTCACTAATAGACCTCGATTTTGCAATCTCCTCGGTCAAGACAGAAACTTATAATCTCAGTGAGGTATTTTCGCCAGCTAAGACATTTTTTATTTCATAAAATCTTTGTAATTCACGCGATAAAATATCTAGAGTGACTTCCTCCGAGTCAGAATAGTATGACTCAGATTCATCACAAACATATGCTGATTGAATGATAACAAGTGAGGTGATTACCTGGTCACTTGAAGCTGTGAATGTTGTCTCTACTTCTGCTTCAGGATCTTCTTCAGCTTCTTCTCCAATCGTGACTAAGAATGCTAGAAGTTTTTCTTTGTAAGCTTCTTCTTCTGATGAGTAATCCTCATCATGATCGAGAATATCCGACATCTCCATACTTGTTAGTATGGCTTGTGCTACGACTTTTGATGCTCGACGTTGACTTTTGATGCTCGACGTTCGAAGACCTTTCTCAGTTTTCCCTTTCCTCCTTGTCCATAGGATAATCAAACTTTAAATGTTCGGAGGAACCACATTGGAAGCATGTTCTGGGAGCTCTCTTGATGAACCTCTTTTCGTGTGCGTCGGGTGCTTTCTTTTTCCCTTTTACCTTCTCGAGGAGTTTGGAAAGCCTCCTCATTTGTTCTTAAAGCTCGGTAATTGAGCTCCCTCCCTCCTTAGATTGAGAACCAGATGTCATTGGTTTCTCTTGTATTAAACTCGACTGACCAGCTGGCTGGTCAGTTTGAAAGGGTTTCTTGAACTTCCACTTAGAATCCCTCTTTACGAAATAAGCTGCCTCTTCAGCTTAACGACTTGGCGAGCTGACTGCTCGCATGACTGCTCGCATGACTTTGTTCTTGTTCACCATTTGAATGTCCCATTCATGGGCTTATAATTGGTCAAACAGCACCTTGGTCATTATTTTAGATAAATCCTTCTCTTTCAATGCGGTTGTTTTGACGAACCAATCCTCATTTGGTATTTTGGACATGATCTTAGCATTAAGATCTGCATTTGAGTATGGCTTATTCAAAGCCTTAAGCTCACTGACCTTAGCATTGGATCTCTTCTCCATCGTCTTTATGGTCTCTTCAGGTTGCATCTGGAATGACTCATACTTGTCAATGCACACTTGTAGTTTATTGCGCTTCATTTGATCAGTTTCGTGGCAAAGTTTGTCGAGGTAGCTCCATACTTTTTTGGCATTGTTGAACTGTATGACTTCCTCCACCAAGGCATCGGGTAGGGAAGACAGTATGGCTTCTAGAGCTACGAAGTTGAGTTGATTTCTTCTTTTGTCCACTGGAATCCACTCGTCGTACGACTTCTTGACGATCCTTGCGCCTACATGTCTTATAGGTGGAAGAGTTTTAGTGATATTTATCAGCCCTTTTCCAGTACCTTTGTCATCTCAGGATGAACGCTCTTTAGTTGAATGGAAGATCTCTTCTTCCACATCTACTTTTCTGGATTGTATGTCAGCAACTTTATCATATTCATCATGGTTGTACCTAAGCTAGAATTTGATAACAAAAAGTGTGCAAGCAATGGATACCAGTCCTAAGAGACTCAAAACGACCAGCCTATGAGGACTGACCGTTCTGATACCACTTGTTGGTCCTGGTTTATCAAAGTATAAAGTATATGCACAGTGGAAATTAAGTTGTTTGTTCGATAAGCTTGCACTTATCCAAGCTGAGAGGTGACGTGTCAGCTTGGCTTGTCAAATCTCGTTTAGGTACTTAGCGTCAACTAGGCTTAATGTCAATATTCAGTATATACTACAACACTTGTGTGTTGAGTTTTGAAGTATACGTATGTTGACAAATAAGAAAAGCAATAAATGACAAACAGATGTATAGTGCTTCGGACTAAATCATCCTACGTCCACTCTTCAGACACTCGTTCTGGTAATCCACTAAGCTTAGAACTATTATAGGTGCCCCTACGATCTATAGTTTGTCGGTGAATGCCTCGTCCACTAATCCACAAGCACACTCGCCTAGTCCTTGCTTGGTTCTTCGCTTCGCAGCTACTCAGAGTGTGGGCGCACCACTCAGCCTCCTTTTAGCCTGAATGAGATGTTTATAGTTCCCCCCTTGAACTATCTTCTTAGCGACAGGGTGCCCGTAAGAGTCAGAGTACAAGACGTACTTGACTGTTGTAGTCTTTATTGGAGAGAAGGACTACCAAGAAGTAACTCAAGAATACTGAGATTCTGAGTCTCGTGTTCACTCAGGTGACACACGAAAAAGCTAGAAAGCCTCGAAAATAAGCCTAAATGGTGTTAGCTTTTGCGTACACTGTAAGACTTTTTTGGTATGAGATCGCATATAGTGTACGTTGAGAATTTGTAACTCGTAACTTTTTTCCGTTGATTTCTCCGGTATTTATAGCCGTGAGTTTGAAGGTTTGAAAATAATTGCCCGTTAGAGATAGATAGGAAGGTGTCCAATTGATTGTCTCTATTGGCTGCTGCGTTCGGCAGGTAGGTGGTGCTTTTTCAAAAGTTCTGCGCCTGCTCCGCCTTTTTCAGACTTTGACAGCAACGGTTCGTCTTTTTGTTAGAATAACAGTATTTGTCAGTTTGAGGAATCATGGACTGGTTGTCCTAGGTAACGAAACTTGGTGTTTCGTGCTTGCAGACTTTTAGGCTTCTCCAATCCTTAAAGTATGTACTTCTTCAGTACATTCCTCAAACAATTCTCCTTGTATTCAAGCTGATGACGTCATCCTTTTGAAGTATGCTCGGTCCTTGTGCTTTTAAGTATTATTTGATTGATTGCACCATACTTGCTGGATTCGTACTTAGCGAAATCTATACTTCTGCTAGACTCATAGTCATCCAGGCTTGTAGAGTTTATTGTGCACCTGGCTTAGCCTGTTGAGTCTTCCGCGCGTACTAGACTAATTGGTCAGTCTAGTTTTCAGATTAGCATCAACTTACAACTCGATAAAAAAAACATATACAGGACTTTACATTTTTCAACTAAACTGAAACTATCTAAGATGGTTTTTACATACTTTGACCTCCCGAAACATATCATAAAAGGAAGGATATTTCTATCAAATTTCCTAACAAACCTTTAAAAGTTTGTTTAAATTAAATATTCCAGATTTTCAATATTTATTATCATTCATAATTATAGTGCTAATTTGTGTTTTGGGAAAAGAAAATTGTCACCCCAAATGAATATGACTAATAACCAAAACTAGATTCTCTGGTGCAGGAAAATCATAATTCAAAGGACACACGTGAAGGGTTTAAACAACTTAATCGTTATTATTTTAGTAATTAAATTAATAATTACCACATGAACTCAGGTAAGTGGTAGCACACGCGCACTGATTAGCAGAATAAAAGAATTTTCTCTGTTTCAGAAATCGAAAGATGCCTTCAATTGAATAATTGAATGACACAATTACACAAATATTGCTGCATTAATAATATGGAGACCCAATAATTGAAGGCATACTTGATATCTCTTTTTGTAATGGAATGCTTTAATTTGAATTCTATCACTATTAAAGCTTGAATTTAGATTTATTGAACCTAAATCAGACGTATAAATCACTTGCACTACAAGTTGTAGATACTTAGTTGATATCTCGATCAAAACATCTACTTTCTATTACTACTTTTAAGGTTATATTATTAATTTTAATAATAGTTAATAAGATAAAGATTATCTATGGTATAGTATATTTTACTTAAAAGTTAATGAGGGAAAACCTAAATATAAAAAAATACAAATTTCTACTATGAATTTATTAATCTTAATAATTAAATATTAAGCAAAAATTAAATTAAATATTAAAGATTATTATCAACTCTGTCTGGGTGGAATAAAGTCTATATTTAATTTATAATATAAAAATCTAAAAGTAATATATACTATAGTAAATAAAAACTAATAAATGTGATAATGGAGTAAGGAATGAAATAAAAATATGAGAGTAGATGATCTCAATATTAATCTTCTGTTTTGTCTTTAGATATGTTAGGAAGTATTTTTATTTAATTGTTGTTTTGATATGTTAAAAGTTTGTATAGAAATTACCAAGTTAAGAGTGTCACTAGATTAACTTAGTTCACAAAATTAGGATATATCGAGTTGTAATAAAACTAATGAAACTGATCAAGAAAAACTGGATGAAAATACAAAGCCCATGTTTGGATCGTGAGGAGTATGGAGAGACTAGCTACCAGTTTGGAGCTGATGACTCAGAGAAACTGACGGGCGACACCAGCCTGGATTACCTCCAATTTACAAAATCAGTTCCCACTCGCACGAAGAGACAAAGAGAACAAGTCAGAGAAATCACCGAAGATCAGTCTTTAAGTTTGGAGATTTATTAAAGACCGATGAAGCACCAACCAGTTTAGATTCCTGGAATTGGCAGAGTCATTCTGACACAAAAGCATAATGTTGACATCCTGTGTCAGAAAATGACGTAGTAGGTGCCGAACCTCAGGAAAAGCGTCTTGCTCTCGTCAGAAAAGAGACGCATCAGATTGGACGATGCTCAAATATCTCTAAACGACTACAATTTAAATTACTCACACTTTGTCTATAAATACACGAAGTACTCAGAGCAATTCATATAGAAATGAAGAAAAAGCATCAAAATTCTGCTCAAGTAAAAACTCGATCGTTTCTATCATCAAGGCTATCTCTAAACCTTCCATGTGTCATTCATTTATTGAACACGAAGACTCGCAGCTTCTCAGCTCAACTTATTCAATTAGTGTTCTTTCTCTCCTAGAAAGAACGCAGCAGTTATTCCAGATCTCCAGTAGTGATTATTACGGGCATCTAGACAAAATTCGATAGTTCGGGAGGAACTATAAAGCTCTCAACTCCGGAGGAGGATCTACGAAGCCAAAGGGACCAAAGACCTGGGCGAGTGAGCTAGTAGACTAGTAGACACTGACATCTACTGGTTAGCGATAGACCCTGAGACCCGTCTGTAACGGAAGCTTAGTAAATTTTCAGACTTAGGTCTAAAGAGAGGACGTAAGACTTTAGGCTCCGAACCTCTATAAATTCCTTGTGTTTTACTGATTTCTTATATTTATGCATAGTTTTTAAAACTCAACACACTTTAGTGTTGAAGTATACTCGAACTGAACAATAATATCATTGCTCGCTGACAAAGTGTTTTCTGAAACACAAATTGGTCAAGAACCACTCATTTGTGAGTGCAAATTTTGATCTTAAAATTTTCGCTGCACACTATACATACTCTGATCACGGGATCAACAAAATAATTTTTTATGACCTCTTTTATTGGAGTTAATTTCACTATTTCAAATGAGTATTTAATATAAGATAATTTAAAATTGAGCTTTAGTTGATTTCAAAAGATTTTCTAACAAAATGTGATTTGTAACATATGTTTTCGAACTTGTAAAAATTCCCTCCTCAAAATGCTTTATTTATTATTTTGATATATATCCGACATTTTTTTTAATAATTGAAACTGTTTGATTTGTTTGTATAATAAAATATAATGTTTCGCATAAATTAATTACTTTTAAAATTGTAAAATACTTAATTACTTATTGCCGAAGTGAAAATAGTTAAGGAAACATTATCATAATATGATCTCTGCCACATAAAACAGGGGTGTTTGGTTTAACTGTCGGGAAATACTATGGATATGGGTTTGATAGTAGATGGAATAGGTATGGGTTTAATTTTTGGGAATCATTCTCAATTCTGATGTTTAGTTTACGAGATGGGTTTTGGAATCATTTTCAATTCTGATGATTGATTTTTTAACTTTATAGGTTTATAAAATAATTAAAATATTATACAAATAATAATTAATTTAATAATAAAACAATAAGAAAATAAAATCATATTAATATAAATAAATAATATATTTATCTTCTTATTTATTTTATAAAATATAAAATTAAGATACAAATAAATGATTAATATAATAATATTATTATTTTAATATATTAAAAGAATAATATATAATTATAATAGCATATAATATTTTAGAGTAATATTATAAAAATAAAATAAATAAAAAAGTAATTATAAAATAATATGAAATAAATAATTCTGGTAATGGGATATGAGAATGAAAATGAAACCCACCATTTTGGAGGATTTCGGTGATTTCCAAGTATTTGGGTATCATTTCCATTTTTTCATTCTCATACCTTTAACCAAACAGTGAGTTTCGGAATCATTTTATTCCCTCATTCCGATTGAAAGATACAATTTATAGTACTACAATTCTTTACCCAATTTATTATTTTAAAATCGAATATTCTTAAATCGATAATTTTTAGCAAAAGTTCCTTTTTAATTCACAGTTTAACACAAATATTTCTACGGACGAAAATAGTTTGTAGACATTGACATAATAATAAAAAGATAAAAATAGAATGTGGTTGAAATTAAGTAGAAAGATATAATTTTATTTGAAAAATATGTAAATACAATTGTTGAGATCTAAATCCGATTTAGTTCAAAAGCAAGTTTAAGTCCACTCTAGCGAGATAACCTAAAGTCCGAGGTCACAATACTCGCCAACTCAACGCGCTTTATGAGACCCAAAACTGTAAAACATACTTAATTTGAAAGATGTTACTTGGAACAATATGAATTCGGAGCTACATTCCTAAAAGAATGCCCTGACATTTCATTGGGCCCCGGCAAAACGAGCTTCAGAGCTCCAAAGAAGCTTCATGATGAAGAAATATGGCTTGAGACACAAACTTCTACGCGGAGCAACTCAACGTGCAATGCCAGCCATTATATGGTGAAAAGGTTCGAGGCACTGCCATTGACATGTAAAGCTAGCTTGTCCGATGGAGTACTCCCAACTTTCCATGGCATCCATTAGGATCATGATAATGGTAAATGAGAAAGGAACTTCGAGCAATGACGCTTTTACCGCCCTCTTAGTAGCGGCATCACCGATCAGACAATTATATCCTAATCTTAGGCTTGCATGATACCCCGTTAATGTATATATTGTTATTTTGATGTTTCGAGAAAGGATATACGCAAAAACTCTTCAAGAGAAAGAAAGAAAGAAAAAATTCATTTTCATCCCTCTCCTACTTTCCACACTTGTAATTTGAAAAGTTATTTTACATTTTAAAAGTATTTTTCTAAGTATGTTGCCATGAAAAGAAACTGGGTTTTAATTTCCATTTTAACCGTGGAAATTTGTTCAATTTAATTATGACTCAACTATTAATGCGTTTTTGTTTTTATTTCAAGATTTTTAAAAAAAAAAACATTAAATGCTCACATTATCGGTAATCGTAACTAACCAGAATGAATGGACTTATATCGATATATACTCCATCCGTCCCACCTCAATTGTCCCACTTTCCTTTTTCGTCCGTCCCACCTCAATTGTCTCATTACTTAAAAATGCAACTTTTTCACACTCAACAATAAAATATTAATTCCACTCAACTTACTTTACACTTACACTCCTTGGTTATTGTGCCCAAAGTCACCGGAACAATTCAGCCGGGACGGAGGGAGTATTAATGTAAGTTTAAAATAAAATTTTCATGTGTTTTAGTATAATACTCCCTTCGTCCCATGTCAATTGACATGTTTCTTTCGGCACGAAAATTAAGAGTTGTGAGTGTAGAATGAGTTAGTGAGATTAATATTTTATTGTTGAGTGTGAAAAAATTATGATTTTAAAAAATGTGACAATTTGGTTGGGACGTACAATTTGGTAAGTGTGTCAATTGAAGTGGGATGGAAAAAGTAATTTTTTCTTAATTTTTTTTTAAAAAATACAATATTTTCTTTGGGGGCGCGTGTTGGGCGGGAGAAAAAGCTATAAAAATTATAAACGGGGACCTTACCCCCCTTGCCTTCCACAAATCAACTCCAGATGGCATCATCATCATCAGCCCAAAATCCCCGCCTCCCAACTCCCTTCGCCGCCACCGCTGCTCCGCCGCCCACCCCCTCTTCCCACTCCAATCCCTCCTCTCTTTCCAACGCCCCCGATTTTCTCTCCCACCTCCTCCACCGCCTCCCTCCCTCCCTTTCTCTCTCCCTCCCCACCCGTCGCTCCTCTCCACTCTCATCTTCTTCCACCGTCACCCCTCCTATCGTCTCTCTTTCGGAAACCAAATCCTCACTCTTCTCCGCCTCCACTCAACACGGCTTCTTCCACCTCGACCACCACCTCATCCCCTCCCACCTCCCTCTCTCCGCCGAGTCCACCGCTCTCTCTCTCTTCTCCCTCCCTCACAACGAAAAGCAGCTCCTCTTCCCCAGCAACTGGCCGCTCGGCCATGATATGAATGATGACGATGATGACGCTGCCGAGTCGTTCTGTCTCGACTCATCGTTTTCGACCGAGTCAGCAAACGAGTTTAACTTTGAGTGCTTGCGCGAGTTCACCCATGAAATGGAGAAGCTTGGATTGGAGGTGCTGGAAGAGTTGGCATCTGCTGCCGGGTTCAATAACCCGACCCGGAACGAACTCCGTTCCCAGCTGTGGATATCCGATGGGGTGAACAAACCGGGTCGGGTTTACCCTTATGCAGTTGGTCTGCATTACCAAATTAGGTGCCAGAAACACCATTTATTGTCGGATTCGGGTCGGATCAGCGTGTCGGGACTCGCAGATTCCGTGTTCGTCACTCTTGGAGACATTGCTCAGGTCAGACTCCAAATATTAAAATTTTCTTTTATTTATTAGATATAATATTATTGCCGAATTCATTTTTACTCTACATAGAAAAGGCAATTTGTATAATCGAGTAAATTCTAAACTTCATAAATCAAATAATGAAATGAACGCCATAAAGAGAAATGATTCGAAAGTTAGTATATGCTTATTTCTCATTAATTTAATTTGTAGAAAATGTTCATTTTGTATTATCAATATTTAGGATAAGAATATATAGTTGTTTTTGTTTATATCAATGAGTAATATTTGATTAATATTTGAAGCTTTATCTATGTATGTAAAATGTTTTCTTACATTTAATTAATCGAAGATATTTTTATAATTTATTTTCCATAAATAGATAACGTTAAAAAAATTGTTTTATTTTGAAGACAGTCCCCCTTGGGAGTTTCGATTTTCCAAAAATATTCAATTTCCTAGTATTCATTTAACCTAATATTCAAATGCTTTTTCAAAAATTATTATTTCAAAGTACTTTCAACTTTCAAATTTTCATATGTTATTATTTCTAAAATCAACTCACGAGAATTAGATTTAGTTTTACAATTTACTTTGCATAAAATGAAAAGTGCTTTTAATACATTATATTATTTTCTTAACATAATTTATAAATAAACACAAGATTTGATTAATATTAAGGATCACAATAATCTCTATTTAACATCTTTTACTTTTTTAACATTTATTATTTGAAGAAAAAGGAAATACCAAAGATAGTTAAACACTCCCCATCAGTCAACTGTGTGTGTAATTGGGAGAAAAAAAATCTAAGCAAGTTGTTTTCCCTTCATTTTCTTGAGTGATGCTACAAAAATTGATTTATTATTCAAAAATAAGCTACACGATTTCAATGTTTATCTAAAACTTCAACAGGTAGTTATATTGATTACGTATTATTATTATTATTATTTAAATAAATAAGCACCCCACACGTGTGATTTATTATTAGGTAGCACTGCTTAAATGTCAAACATGGATCGAGATTATATACGTATACACTGAATGTGAGGAGAGATATTAGTTGCCATAATTAGCTGGATTTCTTGACCTTGATTTTAGGGAGATTTAAATATCACCTACTTGATTATTTATTAGCTGGATTATGAATTATTAATCAATAGCGACAAACTCCTACTTGAATTATTAATTATTAATACTTTATAGCCAAAAGTGGTTGCTCATGAAGGAATGATTGACACGCATGCATATGGGAGACTTCTCGTTAAGATTTTTTTTAAAAAAAAGTTTTGCAAGACGGTAAGATAATTCGAATATAATGCAATTTATATTGCATGCATTCGTATTTTATTCGAAATGCAAATGATGTATTTATAAAATATATTATTTAATTTCCGTTTAGAATTCGTTATACATAAAATATATTTCGAACGGAATACATATAGTGTAAAATGAATTTCAAATAATATACGCTCAAATGTCTCAGCGTCTCATTAAAATAACGTCTCGTATGAGACTCACTCAAAAAGTTTTACTTGAGTTGGAGATATGTCAAGTGGGGTTCTCATATAGGGTTTTATGGCCCTGGTCTGTAAATGAACCTTTATGAGCTTCTAAAATATCTTTTAGCCCGTGACCAATGTCCCAGTTGTTTCTATTCATGTGACCCGCTATCACGAACAGAATAACAATAGCTAAATGATGATGTGCAATATCGGTCAACCATAGACCTCCAATTACTAACCGGATCTAATCCTCCACAAAAAGTAAGAAATTCTGCATATTTTTTGGGGAAAAGGGTCAGATTAACCCCTTGACTATTGTAGTAGGAACACTTTACACCCTCCATGACTATTTGGATCAATTAAGTCCTTTAACTATTAAAATTGATCCATTTAAACACTCTAAGTTTTAAGATTCCTGTTATACCCTTATTTAAATAGAGCTTTGAAAATCTTCAATCTAAAAAATAAAATAAAATATTATAAAATCTGAAAATAAATTTAAATTTTTTAAAAATAAATCTGAAAATAAAAAATTAAAGTAAAAACGAAAATTGACATTTACAAGAAAAATTAAGTTGAGATGCTCTAATATACAAAAATTTGAATAATGAAATAGAAATAGAAATAATTTTTTGTTTTATGATAAGTTTGAAAATAAAAAACCGATTGATTAGAAATAAAATAATAAGTATTTATAAATACGTAAATAAAATATAAAAATATTCAACACAATAAAAAATAATAAATACTTAAAATAAAACCTAAAATTGAAGTAAATAGAAGTAATATACTCCCTCTGTCCCACCTCAATTTTCCCACTTTCCTTTTTCGTCCGTCCCACCTCAATTGTCTCATAACTTAAAAATGCAATTTTTTCACACTCAACAATAAAATATTAATTCCACTCAACTTACTTTACACTCACACTCCTTGGTTATTGTGTCCGGTCAACCCGGGACAATTCAGCCGGGACGGAGGGAGTAATATTTTAAAAATAATTCTTAAAATAAAAATGAAAATGAAAAAATAAAATCTGAATTAAAAAATCGACATTTGTGGAAGATGCTCTAATAAATGATATATTTAGAATAAACTTGAAATAGAAGATAATTCAATTTAAAAAAAACAATTATGAATATATAAAACTTAAACTTTGATAAAACCTAAGATTAATTAAAGAATTAAAGCGTCACGTATAAAAACTTGAATACGATTTTGATGTTATATATTTTTCAAGTTTTTTAAATAAAAACATAATTTTTACGCTATTTTAAAATATGAATGCGTAAGTTTTTTTGAAGAATTTTCAGATTTTGAATATATAAACTTTAATTTTTTTATTAAATTTATTTTTAATAAATTATATTTATTCTGACTTCAGGTTTTATTTTTACTTTAATTTTTTATTTTCAGATTTATTTTTAAAAATTTTATATTTATTTTCAGGTTTTATAATATTTTATTATATTTTTTAGATTGAAGATTTTCACAAGCTCTATTTAAGTAAGGGTATAACAGGAATCTTAAAATTTAGAGTGCTTAAATGGATCAATTTTAATAGTTGAGGGGCTTAATTGATCCAAATAGTCATGGAGGGTGTAAAGTGTTCCTACTACAATAGTCAAGGGGTTAATCTGACACTTATCCCTATTTTTTGACCAATTCAAGGCGAAAAATGAGGTTGCTCCCTCGGCAAAACTTGGATAAAGTTGAGCCAAAAGATCGCCATTCAAAATAAATTCATGTTTCACCACTACACCCAGAACGAGGGGAGACAATATTAATTCCTATATAACATTTGTGTGCAGGTTTGGAGTAATGGAAAGGTGAAGAAAGTGAGAGGGAGACCTTTTCCAAGTTGGAGCGACGAAAGCCCTGCTGATTCCCCCTGCATAACTATGTCTTTGCTTATCACCCTTCCCTTGGAGACCACCGTGTGCCCCCTCGTTCCTAACTTGATCGCCGCCGGCAACGGAGAAGACGGTGATGCTGCAGACACCAGTAATGGTGAGAAACAAATGTTCCACTCTTTTTCTTTCGAAGACTATGCATGGAGAGTTTATCACCAACGTCTCCAACTCAAGGATCCCCTCCTCCGATATCGAACGATATCATAAGTTTTCTTGGTTCATCATTCAACATATATGTATCTTTAATTTGATTGATAAACCGATTTCATGGGGGAAAATTGGATTGAAATTTGTTGCTCGAGTATTAAGATATATGTACGAGGTTGGGACATCTTTGATTCCAAAGATATATATTTGTTTTAGGACAAGGGAAATATTTTTTTGAGATTTGTAATAGAAAATTGGTGATGTCACTTTCTATAATGGATTTGTTGGAAGATGGAATATATAGATGTTTGGATTTTTTGTGAACGGGATTTGTTCTTCAACTTCATAGTATTAATTAGTACTAGAATTGCACCCATGGCCAAATTAAATATAGTTTTGATTATCTTCTAAGTATTGAATAAATAAGATTAAATTAAATTATATTAGCAAATCAGTTTTATTATATATTAGTCATATTTTAAATTAATTTATATATATTTATTTGGTTTTACATTGCAAACACTTTAGAAATAAGTACATAGAAACCATAAGATATAACTAATAAATTTTTATTTTCAATTTTTTATTTTATTCTTCAAATGAATGCTCAATTCTAATGTTTGTATTAGTAATATTTTTACAATCTAAGAGAAAGAATAGATCTCCTTGGTGTTCTTGGGATCAGTCATGTGCTGTAAAGGATTTCGGAGGGCTCGGGTTCCGGGAGTTGGAGTGCTTCAACAAAGCTCTTCTCGCAAAACAGGGCTGGCGAGTTCTTTCCAACCCTGAGTCCCTTCTGGCGCAAAGTTGGAAAGCTCGGTACTTCCCCAGGGACTCTTTTCTCAATGCCAAGGCGGGTTACAACCCAAGTTTCTCTTGGCGAAGTGTTCTTGCTGGGCAATCCGTTCTTAAGGAAGGACTTGTTTGGACAGTTCGTAATGGTCACTCCATCTCCATCTGGAATGATCAATGGATTCCTGGGAATCCTCCTCTGACACCTCCCCCCCCAAATTTGTTTTCTGTGCAGGATCTCTCATCCGTCCGAGACTTGATGACTGAGGATGGTAAATCATGGAATTCTCAGCTCCTTTACCATCTCTTTTCTGCTGAAGTGGTCCGGAAAATCTCTTCTATCCCAATTACCGCAGCCCCGCTGGAGGACTGTCTTCGATGGAGCTTCACTAAAGATGGTCTTTTTTCTGTCAAATCGGGTTATTGGGCGGCGAAGAGCAAAAAAGATGCCTCATCATCGATCGCCTCTTCGTCATCCAATAACCCAACTCATTGGCGCTGGCTTTGGAAACTCCAGATCCCCCCCAAAATTCAGATTTTCATCTGGCGTTGCCTTCGGGGAATCCTCCCATCAAAATCAAACCTTCTGGCTCGTGGTTTACAATTAGACCCGATTTGCCCCAAATGTGGTTTAGCCGTGGAGTCTTCAGCTCATGCACTTCGTGATTGTAGTTGGAGCTCCTTCTTCTGGGAAGCAAGTGTCCTCCGCATTCGTCACTCTGATCATGCTGCTCAGCTTTCTCTTCAGGACTGGATGTTTGCCATTATCAAAGACAAAAGCTCTGAATTTGTGGAGGTTTTTGCTTGCTTGTTGTGGGCACTCTGGAAAGCCCGAAACATTCTGATTTTTCAGCACCGAAGACTGACTCACCAGGAGTGCTTCAACATTGCGTCGATTGCTCATCAAAGTTTTCTCTCGGCTAATTGCATCGTTCCCCTCTCTCGTCAAGCAACTCGCGCCCATTCCAGTTGGGTCCCTCCGGAGGAGCCTTGGATCAAGTTTAACTCAGATGCCTCACTTAACCCTTTGGGTGGAGCGGGTCTTGCCGGGGTGTTTCGCGACCACAGTGGTGCAGCCATCAAAGTTACAACAGAGTTTCTGCCGGATTGCCACGAAATTGATATTGCTGAGGCAACAGCCTGTCTTCACGGAATCATCGCTGCTCGACAACATGGTTTTAAGCAGGTTGTGTTTGAGTTGGATAACCAAGTGGTGGCTCTCAAACTCCAAAAAAGTTGCATTCCCAGAACCTTCTTAGGTACCATTTTGTCTAATATCTTGCACTTAGCTCAAGATTTGGAGGATGTTCGTTTTGTTTGGGTCTCTAGATCCCACAACTTGTTGGCGCACAAGATTGCCAATCTTGTTCGCAATCAACTCGCGAGCTTTGATTGCTCTGTCTGTATCCCGCCTAATTTACAGTGCCTTTTGGCTGCTGGGGCTTAATTTATGCAAAGCTTATTTTCTCTCAAAAAAAAAAAAAAAAGAATAGATCTCCTTTTAAAAATTAAATGAAGATGGAGTAGTATATATTGGGTGTTGAGGCATGCTGGTGATGGTGTATCTTCACTTTTCCACATTCCCAATAAATGTTTGAATTTATTTAGATATTTTTTTGAAAAATGGGTTAAACAAAATTGAATACTCCCTCCGTTCCGATTATATAGTCCAGTTTGATCTTGCACGTTTGTCAAAAATTATTTAATATTTAAACAAACTTCCAATATTACCCTTATTTAAAGCATTAATTAACCTCTCATTTTCATAATATTACATTTAATATTCTCATTTTCCAAAATAATTCAAGGATGTAATAGTAAATTACCATATAAAAATAATACTATCAAATATAGAAACTGGACCATATAATTGAAACACCATAAAATAGTAACCCGGACTATATAATCGGAACGGAGGGAGTAATTATTACTAAACTATGTTTCAAATTTATTTTACACGATAGTCGATAAGTTTGTATGTCAAGCCGAAAAATCGATAATTAAATTGATGGGGCTCATTAGTCATTATTTCTAAAAATTTTATTATATAATATTAAAATATAAATATATATATATATATATATATATATATATATATATATTTGTAATATTTCAAAATATAATTAATTATTCTCCATATTATATATCCAACTATGCTTAAATTAATTCAAAATGAAATTAATTAGATCAGATACAAACCTTTCAGAAACAGGACCTCAATTTATAAAATAAGCCTATAGGAAATTATATTTGTATTATTAAAATATAGATTATTAACCAATATATAATATTTTAAAGAAAAATGACATATTTAATATTGATAGAAGTTTGAAGTTATTATTATTGTTTAATAAAATTGATGTCGATTCCATAATATATTAGTAAGTTTATAGCTTTA
Organism: Plectranthus barbatus; assembly: GCA_026898455.1. Classification (NCBI taxonomy): domain Eukaryota; kingdom Viridiplantae; phylum Streptophyta; class Magnoliopsida; order Lamiales; family Lamiaceae; genus Plectranthus; species Plectranthus barbatus. The sequence continues at coordinate 26,569 of JAPKLW010001087.1, read as the reverse complement.
AATTATACATCTCCTTACATGTTTTTATTTCATGCTGTAAAAATATTAGAAAAAAAGTTTAGAATGGTAAAATATAATTTGTAAAATTATAATTTTATATATTTATGTCGTACACAATAGATTATTATTTTAAACAATTTATTATTTGTATGTATTTGAGTCATGTCTATTGGATTGATCTGGTATTTAAGATAAATATATTTTTCTCAGATTTTTTTGATAGTGGAATCGCTAACAGTCAAAATTGTAATTTAAGTTGACATTAAATAAACTATTATTTTATTTTGATATTACAAAAATATATTTATTTGCGGAATAAGTTTGAGTACTTTTTACATTGAAATTTTGCACTCTTGTCATTTTTTACTTTTATGAAGGAATTAAACAATAATATCAAATTGAGTATATTGTTTACATATTTTTTAATAGTTCTATATTATAAATCACACAAATTTATGGTGCACGCCTATTCACTTTAGTGTAATACTAACAATAAAAAAAATATTAATAGATTGGAAAACATCAAAATTTATGAAATTTTCTTATTTAATTCCTAACAATGAACCAAATTTTTAACTAAAATTATAATATTGGGTAAATGTGATTATTTTTAAATGTAGAAAATTATTGTCATATACTAATGATATGATTGAATAATTTAAGAAAAAAAAGTTTAACCCAAAATTAAAATGTCTAACAATTATACATCATATTTCTCAATGATATAACATATTGGACAATTCGTCATTATTAAAAAGTTGTTTTCAAATTATTTTTTTTTTCAAAATTTTAAACTATCTACATAGTTCAGTTTCATTGTTCATTTTTTATTTACATTAATTGTAATAAGTTAGCTGTAACAGTTGGATTTAAATTTGGATTTTACCATAAAGCTGGGGTAAAAAAATATAATAAATCCAAATCCTCAAACCAAACTTTCCTTAAATTAAAAACTATTTTGTGGGCCAACATGAAATGAATACACTACTTTTCTTTATCATTTTTTTACACTTAGAGACGTAAATTATTTTATTCAAAGAAAAAGGGGTCTGTACCACTTTTTTTACAGAAAATATACAACATAAATCTGTTTTTTATTCAATACAGAGGAATAGTTTTAAACGACAGAGTATACGGCCGGGAAGCAAATTGGCGGCAGGACGGATGCTTCCGACAAATCTAGGGAGAGATATCGGTGAGAGAAAGGGCCGCGATCGTGGAACAAAGTGCAGCAGTCAGGGGCGATGGCGGCGGTAAAGATCAAAGGCGGGAGAGGGCAGCAACAGAGGCGGTAGACGGGAAGGAGATCGGTGGTGGCACGACAGCGACAATTCCAGCAAGATAGGGATATTGTGGTGGCGATGATACATAAATTTTGGCGAGAAAAAAATATATTCACTGTTTTTGAACTCAGCAACTTAAAAAAATATTTCTTCCATTAGAAAGAAATTTTATGAGGAAAATAGTTTTCTATAGCCTGTATTTATAGATTGAGAAATTAGTTCTTATGCATTTGAATTTCAAATTGATTTTATAAACATAATATTTAAACTACATTAAAGGCTAGAATTGCTTTGAAAACTGTAAAAGCATAAGTTCTACAGTCCATCTATTGAAAAATGTAAAAGCAGAATTTTAAATTAATTTTCTACAGTTTATATATTGAAATATGGGAAAATGGCTAGCAATGTTTGTATTGGACTGGTTTTAGGGTTTATAATTTATCTGTCACATTTTTCAAAAAATTTGGCAGGATTTATTTCGGAACTCCTTTAGTATAATAGATAGATTTTCTTATGTCGGGGATTCATTCTATTGAAAATCTTTAGACACTTCAGTTATGGGTGCATTAGGTCAATTTATTTCAAAAATTGAATCGACCCAATTAAATGATCAATTTAAAAATTCAAATTAAACCAAATCAAAGTTTCAGTTTTGACGAAGCCTTTTTAAAAAAAAAAAATGAATTACCTAATTTAACAAATATGCTTTTTAACATTTCACTTTGCATAATTTACAATTAAAACTTATAAATTTAATACTTAAACATAATTTACACATTTAATATATAAATGTAATATATATGAATTAATGGAACTCTGGTAGGCATGGGCATTGGGTAGGATTGCTGGCGACATCACAAGCATATTGACTCTTACCCTCCTTATCATAATTCATAAGCACAGCAGCAGACACTCTATAAATTTCTTGTTGGAGCTCTCCAATATCTAACTATTACTCGATATAGATCTTTCTTATGCCATCAACGTGGTTAGACATTCCTCCAGTCACCTACAATTGATCACTTTCAAGTGGTAAAAAGGATTCTTCATTATGTTAAGGGCACCTTACACTATAGACTCCTTCAAAAAGAATTTTGATTTTAGTATTCTAGGTATTATGATGCGAACTGGGCTCACTGCATTGAGACTCATCGTTCCACTATGGTTACTCCATTTTTTTGGGTGAAATCTTGTTTCTTGAAGTGCTAAGAAGCAATCTATTGTTGCCCGTTCTAATTATGAGTCTGAGTATCGTGTTGTGGTTAATGCCGCAACCGAATTAGTATGGATCACTAATTTGCTTCATGAGCTTCAATCACTTCTGCCCTCCAAACCTATTCTACTATGTGATAGCAAGAGTGTCATTTTCCTTAGTGAGAATTCGGTGGCACACAAACGAGCTAAGCACATTGAACTTGATTATCATTTTGTTTATGAACTCGTCTCCTCGATCGGGTAAGCTAGCCACTTAATTTGTTCCTTCTCATCTACAACTTGTTGATATTTTCACAAAGAGCTTACCTCGTCCAGCCTTCGAATTTTTTCACTCCAAGCTATACGTATGTCTTCATCCCACGGAGAGCTTGATGGGTTAATAAGGAAAAGAATTATTTTAATAGTATGTATTTTTGGTATTTATTCTTTGATTGTATTCCCATATATTCTTCCAGTAATTATGGAATTTGGGTTGTTGATCTGTAATCACATCTTATGATGAAACTAACACAACGTTGTGATTTCTCAATAATCGTCTATATTTTCTAAATCTTATAACACTTATACTACAGTATTTAAGTTTAGATTTCACCAATAAATTCTTAACCCCAACATGCTCATTAGGGGTGAGCAAAACCGAACCGAAAATCGAACCAAACCGTAAACCTGCGGTTTCGGTTCGGTTCGGTTTGGTTTATATATTAATTTCGGTGCGGTTCGGTTTAGATTTTTCGAAACCGCCAAAATTCGGTTCGGTTCGGTTTTAACCAAAATATGACGGTTCGGTTCGGTTTGGGCGGTTTGGTTCAAGTTCAGTTCGGTTCGGGCGGTTTGGATATGAATTTGTAGATTTGAACTTAGATTTGAATTGTTATTTATGAACTTGTATATTTGAATTTATGAGTTAGACTTGTTTGTTGAACTTGTGGGATTGTATTTGGTGTATTTGGACTTTGAATGAATGTTGGAACATGAAAATGTATGTTTTAATTCAAGCATTTTGAAAAATATGTGGAAAAAGTTCGGTTTAAACTGCAACCGTGCGGTTTGGTTCGGTTCGGGCAAACCGCCAAACCAAACCGAAACCGCCCATTCGGTTCGGTGCGGTTTACATAATCCTAGCGGTGCGGTGCGGTGCGGTTCGGTTTGATTTTTTAAGATTTGCGGTTTGGTGGTTTGGGCGGTTCGGTTCGGTTTTCAGACCGAACCGACCGTTGCTCACCCCTAATGCTCATCATGTCAATAACCATATCTTAGGTCAAATTTTTTGCGATTACCTCTTTGTAGATTTAGCCTTGGAATTTTCGGGTTCTACACGTCGCTTCTTGGTCCTTGCTTGATCTATAACAAGAGAGGGGTTGATTAAGCACACTAGATCATATACACATATATCCTCTTACCAATTTACCCTTTACCTCTTACCAGGGCCGGCCCTCTGTAAATTTTGGGGCCCGGTGCGACGGAAATTTTGGTGCCCCTATTTAAATTAAATAGTTAAAAAAAATATTAATAAAATATAATATAAAATACATTTTAAAATCATATCTCCAATTTAAAATTATTAAGTGTATTAAAAAAGTCTTATAACAAAAAATTCTAGTCCTTCACGACTTGTCATCTTATTGATTTCGCTTAATTTTTAAATAAACCTAAAATAAAATAAAAAATTTAAATAATATCATAAAAACTAAATACATAATTATTATTTAAAAATAATTCTCCCATCATTTTTTAAGCAAACATTTTTAGATTTTCTCATCATCACTTTACTTTGTTTTTCTTTTTCCAAAATAAGATAAATGTTTACTAGCTCAAGAACAATGATAAACATAATAACAAAATAAATAAAATCAAACAAATTAAAATCTAAAATCACTCTGGAAAGTTTTTTAAAATTAAACAAAAAATTTTAAAGAAAAGGCCTAGAACATCACGTAAATGCAGCCAAAAAAATCTGATAGGATTTTAAAAAAAATGCATAATATTATGATAAAAAAAAATAATCCATATCATAGATAATATTTGTTTAAGAAAAAAAATGAAGAACTACCTTATTAACTTGTTGTTGGTTTCTATTTACTAAAACTTGTTTGTAATGTATATGATATTGAAAAATAAAAAAAGAGATAAGAGAACTAGAGAAGCAATGGAAAATTAAAGACACAACAATCACTTCGTATTCTAGAAGAGAGACTAACACTTTGGTTGTCGTGTTAGATTAGGAATAATATAAATTTTAATATTTTAATTGATATCTTGAATAAACCTTAATATTTTATTTTTAATATAATTTGAGCTAAATATCTTTATTAGCTTAAATATAAATTTATTTTTTCGTTAATCTTTTTATTTAATTTAAAAATTAAGTTCTTTATATTATATTTTTGTAAAAGGTGCCCCTACTAAGATAAATTAATTGTAAAATATTACTACTATTATATAATTTTTTTTAAAATGGTGCCCCTTTATTCAGAGGCCCCGGTGCGGCGCACCTCTCGCACGACCTCAGGGCCGCCACTGCCTCTTACAATTCGAGGTTTTCTTTTCTTGATCATCTTTTTTCTTTGGTACAATAAAATATGATGCAGGCATCCAATAAGCTTTTATTCAAAAAGTAAAAATGATGTATGTTACTAAAATGTTGAAGTGGTAAGAAGGTCAGCATTGAAAGGGAATGGGAAAGGCAAGCACACCAACAGCCCCAACACCAAAACTATAACTCCCAGGGCCTTGTACTTGTCCTCAGGGTCTGTAATCTCCTCGGCTAGTGGTGCAATCGGCCCCCTTTGCAGGAAGAATATCAGCACCACCCAGTAAAACGCCACGTCGTTCAACAACGACGCCGCTCCCAGAAGCACAATCGACGCTCCGGTAAACCGAGACGAAGCCTGTCAGTGCCAATGACATTAATGCCATCATACATACATACATGCATATATATATGATTCATTTTTATACATGCAGACATACCTTTCTCCCAAATAGAGAGAAAGCAATCCGGCCGCCGTCAAGCTCTCCAGCAGGAATGCTGTTAATGGCATTGATCAACAGCCCACCCCATGCCCATATTACTAATGGATTTATCGACAGCGCGCTGCCTTCCTTTAAAACGCTTCCAAGAAGGAGCTTAGCTATGTCAAACCAAACCAAACCAACAGGATTTTCAATATGCAAGCCACATAGAGACTATTTGTTTCATCATGACAAACAAAATCAGTTACCTATTCCCCCAACTAGTAGTGATTCATGAAATACTGAAGGATCCACCACGAGACCTAGTTGATCAGCTGGAGGCAGAATAAACCCTAACAGCAAAAGAATAAACCCCAAACTAAACCCTGCTAAAGGACCAGCTGCTGCAACTTTCAACAGATCCTCACGGTTTGCTACTATATTTCGTATCCTTGTTATCGAACCAAAGGAGCCTATCTGCCATTTGAATCTCATTAGTTATTTAAGCACAGCTACGATCGATGTATTCTAGCTACAGAATTCTATCCCATGAAACCAAGATAAGACATACTTAACATTTATTTATGTTAATGAATATATTGTTGTTAAAAAGCCACCTAAAACGACAAAAGCACAACAGCTGATTGTAAATAAACGAATTAGAGAAGCAGTACTCCTCACCTGCCAACTGGGGACAAAATATGGCACACCGAGCTTAATACCAGCCTCTTTTGCAACTATAATATGGCCAATTTCATGTATACCAAGAATAAGTGCAGTTACAAGAGCTCCAGGAAGGCCATCTTTCAACAAATCAACATTGTCGAATACTGATCTGGAGAAGATTGATATACTTATGTGAATGGACAATTCAAGAGAAGAGGCGTAATCATAAATAAGTTTGCTAGACCTTGGAGAGATCGAACTAGGCATTCACCCACTCTGGAAAAGTTAAAGAAAATTGGAAATTCTAGAGACCTAATAATGAGGTAGTAAAAATGCAGTTTATGCCAACCTAAATTGTGTAATGAAAAGCTTCAGTGTTGCAGAATTACATTCATATCGAAATCTTGAATTTTTCATGGTAGCCTGTTTTTTAACACATTTACAAGAACCGGTGCCTCACTATGATAGTTGAGGATAAAAAGAAAAACTCACAATAGATTTGTTTGTAACGCAGGAACATTTTTCAGAAGTAAGGTGAACACGGTGACCAATCCAAAAGCCCCAGCAGCAAACCACTCGGGAACAGCTACATTTCAGAAAGATGTTGAAGAAGCCATCTTGAGGGGTTTTTTTTTTTTTTTCCACTTAACAAAAATAGATTTTGAACTATCAAATGCAAGAAAAGCTTAATATTTACCAGTAGTTTCCGGCTGCAAGGTCTTCCGTGGCACCACAACAGCAACAGGTTTATCATCCTCCGGATTAATTAGAAGGAAAAATTTATATAGATCTCCAAATTTGTCCTGTACATGAAATGTGAAGTCACATAAGAAATAATATGACCACGTTGATGTATATATTTAACATGCATAATGGATGCTGAAGCACCAACTTCCATTCTCCTTGCTATTTTTTCATAACTTTTTGCAGCTTGCCCTCGCAGATTTCCTTTGAACAACACCCCACCCTGCCGTAAAGAGGGGACAAATCAGGTGGTTGTGATATGATCAAGACTACAGCTATTTAATGAATGCCTCTAGTCATTTACTCCTTTTATAATAGGAACTTACTTCATATGGTTCTTGGCTGGTTACAAAGAATGTATCAAAACCAAAAACTTGATCCTTCAGAATGTCAATTGTTTCCTTTGGAATTCTTAATGATTCATCAAACTCTTGTGGCTGTCATAGAGTTCAAAGTGGAAATAAATATAGAATGCTATGAGAGAGAGAGAGTATTATTTCAAAATTGATTGTACATTTTAATCACCTTCAGACCTGGAAGAGGCGACCCACTTGAAATTTGAACATCTTTATCATCCTGTAACATCATCAAATCAACAATATAAATGTGGAACTCAGACAGCAGGAGAATATGGGAGCATAGTTCTATGCTATCACATTGCTCACAGTCATGGTACATAAATCCTATGTGAGACTTCTCAATGACAGATTTTGTGCTTTAAGTGGTCATTCATACACTCATCTTCTCTATGCTACAGTTTAACATCCCTTGCAATAACATATCTCACCAATCATTTGGCTTCTAATGATCTGTTAATTTTTTTTTAAAAAAAAACACCTTCCTACACAGGCTATAAATCATTTTAACCACCAAGACCACATCTTCCAACAGTATGCCAGATAAAAAGAACATCAAATAATGTTGTAAGCTCTGGTTTAGGATTTCGAAGAGTTTGTTGGTGCGTTATCAATTAAAAAATACCAGAAGGCTAACCACACTATCCAAAGAGTACCTCACTTTTGACTTCGGAATCATTGGTTCCATCCACACCATTGTTCACCGTGGTCGAAGCCTCAAAATTGACTGACTCGGCCGATTGATTGTTGAACTATGAAAAATAAGAAACACATCAGCAAGCCATACAATGCAGCATTATAAACAGAACTGTTTCTTTTAGAAATGAGACTGATCACTAACCACATGCCCAGAATCCTGCTCAGATTCATTCTCTTTCTCGAAAACTGAATCACTCGACACAAACCCCTTTTCTCCATGCGTGTTATTTTCCTTCATAATCAGTTCACATTCACGAACCAAACGCAGAGCAGCCAAGAACAAGATATATACGCCGTAACATTATTCAAAAACAACGAAAGTACCTCGTCGTCATTACTCTCTGGCTCCACCTCTGTCTCACTAGCTCTGATAATTACTCTCAAATCTTTCCTACATCGACAAGAATCCCACATTAAAAAAAACAAAAACAAAAACAAAAAGCAGACCCAACCGTTCCGGCAATCAAATCAAAACTCAGCTCCATAATCTTGAATGCGATACCACAAACCCGATCGCCCAAAAAAAACACTAATTTACATTTACCTCAACCGGCAGCGGGAGCCCAACTTCCAACCCGCTATCCCCGGAGAAAAGAAGCAAACTCGGCTGCAAGAATCACAACGAGAAACAGGAATGACGAGATTCCCTACAAAAGTGGTCGATAAGTTCATTGCTGCAGAAGTCAAATTCTGTGGTAAATTTAGTCAATTGAGTCGCGCAAACATCGGAGAAGGGCAACTAGGGTTTATTCATGCGGAGTGATTAAAAAAAAATAACAATCGAAGCTTTGTAGGTTAGAAATTGGCAAGAATCTGTGAGCTCCGGAGATGAAATTTGTCAGGAGCTGAAAATATCTTATCCGAATCATCAATACCGAAACCAAATAAACAACACTAAATTTCTTTATTTTATTTGATTAATGGGTTGGTTATTTCAGTTAGATATGCATACACGTGCCTAAAATCTAATTAGCTTTCAATCAGCGAGTAGGATATTGCCACGTGTCCTTTGGCGCCAACCTTATCTTTTTCTGCTTCCCTAAAACTAAACCCTATCATTAGGATATAATTAAATTGATTAAAGTATAGAATTTTTTACTTACATTTTTTCATTTATTATTGAATCGAATGTCAATTCTTTTTCATATAACTAACAAAGATAATTTAAAACTAATTATTACTATGTAAAATATGAAAAATCATATACTTTATCAAACTTAATTCTATATTTTCAAAAGAAATTTACATAATAAGCTTGTCCAATATCTTGGCCCCAAAGACATGTGTCGTCTCCAATTCTAGGTTTCGTTTAGAAAATAAATACTATTTTCACGATTTTTTTTTATTTGTGGCCCTAGTCTAACAAAGACAGCTTATTGCTTTCATTTTAGATTTTATTTAAAAAAAAAAAAAAACTTTTTAGTGAAGTATTAGTAATGACTAAAAATTAGATTATTATCAATTAAGCATCCAAAAGATGAATTCTCAATTTATTGTCATTGTAATTATATGTAAGATGACCGTGACTTTTCCACGTGAGTAAACACCCGGATATGCTATTGGTTGAGCGCTCTGTTGTAAAATTCGGCCTGGGCGGCCGAGTACTCGCCGCCTAGGCGCTGGGCAGCTCTTGCCGAGCCGAGTAACCGTTACTCGGTCTTTTTGGGCGGTTTTTTCTTACTCGGTAAGTACTCGGTGAGTACTCGGTCTGGGCGGGCTCGGCGGAGGGAGTACTCGGCTTGGGCGACGAGAGTACTCGGCCTGGGCGGAGGTTGGGCGGTAATTATATAAAAAATTTAATTTTTTCCATTTTTTTTGGAAAATCACACACTCGTGTACCTCCTTAAAACCTCAACACGAAATTTAATAAGAACACTCCCCGCCCTCGTCATGGGCGTGTCAACACCGTTTTGTCTTCCCTCGCCCCCTTGTTTACTTTTTTTTTTTTGCTTTCTTACAATTGTCTATAACAATATAAAGAATGTACGTAAATTGAAATTTAAATTACTAATTTGTTTGTATTGTGCTTGAATGAGAAAAAATGATAACCTCAAGTATTGAATGTGTCCTACATTTTATTTAGATGTTTGATACATATTAACTATGTTTTATTTTGTTAAAATGCTTGAATATTCGAAATTTAAAAAAATAATAAAAATAGTTCAATTATCTAAAACCACCTAGGCCCCGCCTAAGCGCTAGGCTCCTTTGGCGCCCAGAAACCGCTTAGCGAGTTTTACAACATTGGTTGAGCGAGTTCTGCTACAATTTTGCTATTGGTTGTCCCTGATTACCAACTCCCACTTCAAGTTTATTTTCTTCATTAGTATTCCAAAAAAAAATATCATCCATCTTGCATGGATCTCTTGAAACCTTTTTTGAAGTCTTCGGAAATGTGTTCATGGTTTCTTCTCTCTTCACATCTTCTATCTAGTATTTTTTACTGGAATTGATGCTAGGATATTATAATTATGTAAATTTAACAGTTTCAACGAACTTTGGTATCAAATCGATGATTCAATCTGATGAGAAACGAGAAAAATGAGAACTCTAGCACGATAGCACCCAATCCAACTTAATACGATAAAATGATAGATTGCAGTCCAAGAAAAAAGGAAAATAACTAGAATGTTAATCTATCTCCATGGATGATGCACCAACATATTTTTGTTTGCATTTGCAGTTGTTGTTCAGTGTTTAGCGGGTGGGCACTGATAGCATTTGGCAAAGAGACCAAATGTATCAACTTGGTTGATGAAGTTGGTCATACTCGCCCACCCGCCAAACCCAAACCCGACCACCATCACCCACGACACCACCAAGATATTCACGACGTACATGCCCGTCCAGCTCGGGAGGAAGGGAGGCTTCTCTGCTGCATTCTGCATTTCAACCACAAGCTTCATATTCGTATTTGCATTCATATTTCTATTCGTATCCATGAATTGATCGTATTGGTTACCCGACGAGCAGAGGCCTTCCGGTAGGTGAGCATGTGGGCGGTAGCAGGAATGACATACACCGTGAAGCTAACAAGAAGTGCCCCAACTGCAGAGTTTATAGGCCCAAAAAAAGGGAACACAATGGCCAAGAACCAGATTGGTATCACCACAGGTAGTCTAGCCACAGCTCTCAAGCAAATGCTCTTGGTGTCGTGCACCCCGACCACCTTCTCCCACACGAAGTACAGAGGCGTGCAGGCGAATCCAAATGTTATAAACTGCAAGCAAAAGCCAGGAAATGTTCATGCTTGTTTGTGTTCATGTTTGTTGCTAAATTCTTGGTACCTGGTGGATGAGCATGAGAATGACAGCTGCATCGCGAAAGCCGTTCTTGGGGAGGAGCGAGAAGGCGTTGGAGTGGTTCAGAAGCTGGTCTCCGAAGGCCCAGTAGACAGCAGCTGCAGATGGAATTGTGAGCGTGAACACATACAAGGTCGCCACCAGATATATCGACTTGAATTTCTGTGGCTTCCACATCGCGTGCATGATCTCCCTGTCCAGAAAATAGTAAATGTATTTGAACTTCCACAATCTAAACTAAATGATTCAACACACAAGAACAAGAGATGAGTCATTGCAGTGTAAGATTCTCTTGTCCAACACAAAAAAGTGAAGAATATTCCCTGGGGAAGAACAGCTAGCTTTCCTTCACTACTCAAAAAAACCTGACCACTGCAGTCCAATCAAGTCCATCCAAATTGAAGTACTAACATCAACAGTCCCACATGTTTAAGGACATGGCCTTTATCATATTTAGCATATTCACAATTCTGATATACATATATAGTTTGAGTGTGAAGTGGCTCACACAGTCACGGCATGGCCACCGAAAGTGTAGAGTATATTGGTGGCCCCAGTGAAATACAGCACCATCTTTGTTGGTGCAGAGTGAGTTACTCCTTCAATCTGTGAAAATCAAGAATCATGGGAAAGCAAAAACTGTGATCAAACATTGATTCTATCCACTTTCATTGCCTAATACTTAGGGACAGCTCACACAAGATGTTGTAATAAGTAATGGAATTGTATTTACCTGGCCATGAACGAATGCTGCAATGGTCATGTACCAAGCAGTGTAGGTGGTCATCAGTAGACCGAGAAAAGACCAGATTCTGTAGTTGTGATACGAGGGAATGAACACGGTTGTGGCACAGCATGCTCCAAATATGTATGTCCAAGTCCTCTTGTCTAACCGGTCGTTGATGTAATATATGTTACTGCAAATTTTATCCATGAGATGAAAATGATTCACAGATGGAAATGGATTGCATAAAGAATGAGAAAGTTTCACCTTGCACAAGCTATTAGCTGGATGACAGAGCCAAACAGAAGGAACGTGCAATTGAAGGCTAATCCAACAGCCTTCCAAGTTGGGCCCAATAACCCATCCAAAACCTCAAACCACTACATGCATAATAGAGAAAGGAAGAGCTTACAGAATTATGAATATATCATAAACAAAAAAGGTTCATTCTTGATTTTACAGTTGTTGGTATTTGGAAATGTAAACTGATTGAAACTTAAAATGCTGTTGGAAGGTGAACCTGAATGACATGGTTCTTGAAGTTGACATTCTCCTTCTCTTTTCTAGTTCTGTACTCAACATAGAGAACACTAATGAGATAAGCAGTCCAACTCCCTAGTATACCATAAAACACTTGAAGAATCACTCCAGATATCATTCCCATTTGAGAGAATGAGTATGGCAAAGTCAGTAAAACCTGTGCCACCTGCATTACAGAGAGAGAGAAGCCAAGATTTAGTCTTTTACTACAAGACTAGCGCAAGAATAATTTCCATTGTTGAAAAAACGATGCAATTCATCTCTCCCTGTTTCTAGGTGTTAGAGAATCACCTGATTCGATGCACAGCTGAACCAAGCATCATACACAGACCCTCCATGCCACAGAAGGCTTTTGAGGCTCAGGCTGGAGTTTTCTCCTTCTCTCTCATTACCATTGTCATCATTCTCACTCATGTTTCCAGGGACTATGGCTTCTTCCACTTGCTTTTGGGGAACCATTCTTCTTTGCAACAAAATCTGAAATCCCAGAGTAGGCAAGAATTTCAATCGAAAAGGTACAAAATCTGCCGCGCTTAAATAATGGAGTGATAATTGAAAGAAAAAAAGAAAAAAAAAAAAGTGAACCTTTTTTCGATCTTGAAAAGACACAACTCACGCAACTAGACTTGCTGAACTTGTGGGAGTGAGGTGTTTTTCATGAAGATACTGCGTGAAATGTGTGAAGCTCTAGCTAGAGCTGGGTACAAATGACAAATGTTGTTGAACCCTGAAAACTCGCTGACATTTCAACAACTTTGTGGCAAGGCAATTACAGCAACACTACTATACTCCCACCTATTTTTGGCTGCACTATCGTAGTAAAGACTGAGTTTTTCGGCTGCGGCAGGACTACAATTTGTGCAAGATGTTGATTCCCAAGAAGCCCCGCGGCTTAAATGTCATTCCTCATTTACTCCAATAATGGACGAAGATCTCTCTCTTTCTCCCACAAAATCTTGGAAACGCAATCTCTCTCTCTCTCTCTCTCTCTCCCTCCTTGATCCTTTCAATAAACGCGGGTTTCTGTGGGAAAAGGAATGAAGTTTCACAAAACCAAGAGGAAAAGGTTTGGTCTAAGAATATGCCCAGAGAGAAATGGTTTCTATTGCTGCACTGCACTGCACACACACTGAACTGGCTTAAAGTCTCTCTGTTAATTTTCTTCTCTCATCATAAACGCACTGTGTGTGAGGAGGGGAGTGAAATAAAAAATTTTGGGAGGAAAAAAAAAAAAGCTTTTTACAGAAAAAGAACAGCCACTTTTCGTAGTTTTATTCCTTTATGCATAAATGAGGAAGGTAGTATGAGCATGAAAGCGATGCAACTATGAAAAACTCTCTTGCTCTCTGTTTTCTGACGGAGACTGACTGAGCTTTCCTCTAATGCTTTCTGATTTAAGCCTTCAATTATTAAAAGAGAAAAATGGAGGGATGATTTTAAAGAGAAAAGGAAATGCTTGATATTTTTTGTAATCATTTAAACAAAAGAAAAATGAATATTATTTGTACCATACTAAACCAGAACTTCCCAATGAACTAGCTTCAAATCTTACATTTTTGTTTTTTTTTTTTTAACTTAAATTATTTTTCACAATTTAAGTTTTTAATATTTTATATAAGTTTAAATTTTATCTTTTTTTGAGTAGTTATATCCAATTTGGGTAATAGTATTTTCATTAAATAATGATTTTTTATAAATAAATATTTTATAATTATATTTTAATACTCCCTACTTCTCAATATATGATCTAGTTTTCATATTTTGTACTCCCTCCGTCCCGTGCCAATTATTACACTTCTTTTCGGCACGGGAATTAAGGATGTAAGTGTAAGTGGAATTAATATTTTATTGTTGAGTGTGAAAAAAAAGGTTGTCATTTTTAGAAATGTAACAATTCGGACGGGACGTTCAATTTGATAAGTGTAACAATTCGGGCGGGACGGAAGGAGTATTATATTTACAGTAAGAAATATACTTTTAGAAATCATAAAAATAAGAAATAAGTAAATATTAAAAGTAATATTATAAAAATAAAATATTAATAATTGTTAGTTCTAAATCTGTGTATTTAAAATGCATGGCAGAAGTTTTAAATATGATGACCTAAATTGACTGTCAATTAAGTCAGGTCATACTTACTAAAAACTAATATGTCAAGTTCGACTAAGTCAATTAAGTTAATACAGTCAGTTTTTGAATTTTGAACATAGTAATTCGAATGTCAATAGATTATACGTTCACTTGTCAATTGTTATATGGATTACAAATTCAATATGAACAATTTACAACATAATGCAACTAGTCACTTTTGGTTTCAGGAAGCTTCTACGCCATCCGAAATCTAGGCAACTATTGAGCTTTACCACACGAGTCCACTTGCTAGGCTCTTTGGTTGTCTTCAAATGAGCAGACTTTACCACATACACATCGTCCGATCCACGAGCTGGATAGGTGTAAGTTTGTGTTCCTCACATAAATTGGGAATGTTGAATGGTTGTCGATAGACTTATGATGAATCACCAACAGAATTAACCGGCAGTTATATAAACCTTCGACTAGTTTTTCATTGACTCGTGAGAATTGATTCCTAAATATATTAATATTCAAGAAATCTATACAAAACTTACAAGTTTGGAATCACTTTATTTAATCAGTAATACCTAATCAATTATATACATATGGCTAACTATTTGGTTTGACACAATAAAATTAAATAATTATAATTTTAATGCGTTATATAATCATAAATAAAACATATAAATGTATTTTCTAATATTAATACTTTGTTTAATCTCAATGTAAAAATACCCCTATCAAGGTAATACTCTTATTTTTTTCTATTCAATTTACGAGTTTAGAATAAGAAAGATGCATAGAATAAATTTAAAACTTTCTAATTATTTAATTATTTATACCTTATATAATTACATTGGAGTGCAAAAATTAGAATGATAATAAGTAATAAATAATTAATGTCCATTGTGAATATTAATGTTAATAAAAATTAGAAATATTTATTGAATAATAATTTGTATAAATTTTAATGAAAAAGTTGAAAGAAATCTCAATTATAGTTTGAAAATTGTGATTACTAGAAAGTGTTTTTATAAAATATTAATTTAGATTATATATTGCAAATTATATATTCATGGCTAACTAATACTACAATTCATTAAATTTGTGAAGATTCCGAATTGAAAATCTTAAGATATTTCGAATTTCTAAAAATTAAATTTTTGATATGTTCAATTAATAATTAAATTATTTTTGAAATAGTGGATTGACAATATTGATAAGCTTTTAATATATCAATGATAAATTCTGAAATGAGTGGAAGCGTTCATCAATTAATTCTTCCAATTTCAAAATGTCATATATTTTCTTGCCTATCTTATCATCTTCGTCCCTTTTGTCCATTGACTGCTACAATACAGTACAGTACATTGATATATATATGAAATCAAATTAAGTTCAATTATTCCTAAAACTTTAGTAGTAAAGCAGAAGCTGTTAATTAAGTACTATTATGAAGGATTAAACTCCATTCTTAGTGGGAGACGAAATGATTAAAGACATCCCAAAGGCTAAACTCTAAACGGTGCCCTACTTCAAATAAAGACATCTCTACTTGATTCCTCATTTTTATTCTCATGCGGATTATTATTTATCGATTTCTTTTCTTTTTTTTCAATAAAGATCTACTCGTTATAAAAAATATATATTAAAACCTGTAAAACTTACACGTATTTCATAAAAATCAAAATATAAAGGAAAAATATACAAATATATCCCAAACTTTGATTGAATTTCCAATTTTATCTTAAGCTTTTCAATATAACAATTTCAGTCTTAAACTTTGAATGAATTCCCAATTTTATCTCAGACTTTTAAATGTAACAATTTCGGCCTAAACTTTAAATGAGTTCCCAATTTACTTCCCACTGTCAAAATTTAAATATTGAAAATCTTACGTGGAGACATATCTTTATATATCATACTATATTAGTCTTCACTATATATTTACTTTCAAATTAAAATAATTTTCTAAAAGAATATTATTTTCGTGAATAATTATTCTAAAATAAGATCTAAGATAATAATTTAAATATATTTATTTTTTATATTAAAATGAATAAAGACTTAAAATCAAGTCATATCTTAATAATTTATCAAATATATTTATCTAAAGTTCTTTATATTTAATAAAGATACCACGAGTTTTATGAAAATATCACTCTAAAATTTCTTATTTTTAATATATACTTCATGAATGTCATGGAATGACATGGAAGAGTAATGTACATGTAGGGTTTTTGTGTATGACGTGTAATTATTTGTGTTCATATAAGATTTTCGATGTTTTAATATTGACAGGTGGGAAATTTTTTAAAATTAGGCTAAAATTGTTATATTTAGAAGTTTGGAATAAAATTGAGAATCCATTCAAAGTTTAAGTCTAAAATTGTTATATTTAAAAGTTTGGGATAAAATTGGGAACTCATCCAAACTACGGGATAGATTTGCATATTTTTCCAAATATAAAATATAAAAAAAATCATAAAAAACAAAAAAAGGCATCATCAATTCAATTCTAAAAAACAACATAAGATAAATGGGTATTATTTAATATAATTTATATGTATATATAGTTTGGTGTTTTAAAAAAAATTTTGAACCAAACCAAAAAAACCGAGCTTTCGAATTAAAAAATATATGAACCAAATTGAAAACACGACGAATGAATCAATACAATTTGATTTTGGGAAAGTATTAGGTTATGTAACGCCCCCAACTGACCTTTTCAATTTGGGGTCGCGTCACATTGATGTTTCAGGTTTTGTCAAAAAATTTCTCAGTTAAATAAGCAGAAGACTTTAAATAATATAAAAGAGCTTCAGAAATAAAAGTAATTGTACTTCGAGCCATAAGTTTGAAATAAACAGAGATTCACACATTCACATATCAGAAGATGGGAAGGAATAATTCAGAGAGTGTGCAACGTGGCGGAGATATGCATATGAAAATGCATATCTCAGGATCTATGAGTTTACAAATTTCAGCTGCTCTGTTTACACCCCTGCTCGCTCATCCTTACTGCTCAACCTGCATATTTTAGAAATAATACGAGGGGCTGAGTACTAATGTACCCAATGAGAAACATGCCCGAAAACATACATTATATAGGAGATATGCTATGCAACTCACACAGATAGACACGGGATTTTGTTGAAAAGAACCGTGCTATCTAAAACATTTTATTTTGGCGCGCGTGCTATTTACATGTTATTATATCTGTATCAGTGTTGTAACTGGAAGTTGGCCGACTTCCAAGTTACGATGATCAGTTAGGAATGCATTCACACTCAACCCACTGTCATCAAAGTGCACTAGTCTCAGAATTCCATTTTGAGACCCGATCGCTTAAATATATATATAACTCCGGATCCAAACACCAGAGGACACTCCGCCTCATTCCAACAAATATATGGGGACAATTCACCCAATCAATATCAAGGGGCTTCCAACTCTATTGTCTAAATGAGTTCTAGCGCAGTTATGGAAACCTGGTTCTAAACTCATTAGTTATACTCTCTGTCAATAGGAATCGACAAAGGACATATACAATAGCACAAACATGCATAGCAGTCTCAATTTAAATCAAAACAATTTTAACACATTTTTGGAAAGGAAAACATGCATTTTGATTTTACTGAAATAGTTTCTCACCTCGTGTTTGGCTTATATTGTTCCACTAGCTTGAGCCCAACTGATCCTTGCTTTCAAACTCTTAGAATTAATTAGGGATACCCAAGTCTGCATGGATGATCTAGGACAATAATATCTTATTCATATTAAACTGAGACTCGAAAAGAATTAGGATCGAAATGAAAGAACTAAGCTTCCCATGGTTGGGCTCTGTGTCGACCGACAGGGATCTGTGTCGGTCGACACAGCCCTTGGTCTACACAACCTCTGGATCGACAGCCCTTCTGTCGACACAACATATGTCGACCAACCCTGTCGATCGACATGGGACATGTCGATCGACAGGAATGGCTCGATATGCTCCCCTATCTAACTCCTGTCAGTCGACACACCTCTTGTCGATCGACAAGAGTGTGCCGTATACCTCCTCGGTTGGCATCCCTGTCGGTCAAAATAATTCCTGTCGACCGACAAAAGTGCCCAACAGATCCTTCTCCCAACAGATCCTTCTCGACAACAGCCTCTGTTTCGATCGACAGACTTTTGTGTCGATCGACACAGATCGTCTTCTTCGCGAGCTTCGTCGTAAAACCTGCAACCGCGACGAAAATACCTCTCCACACCCCCGATCATACATGCAATTACATATACAAGCTCCCTAGACACTCTAGATCACGATTCTAGCCCTTAAACATGGATTTAATGCAAGAAATGAGGGTTGAAAGAGAGCTCACCAGAAAATCTTCTCTCTCCGGCGAAAAACATGATTCCGGCGGTGGAACTTGCGGTTCTTGATGTCCGAAAGTTCCCTACAACATCAGGAACACGCCTAAATTAACAAACTCCGATTTCGTCGCCGATTAAACGAGATACAATCTCAAAACTCGAAATTCAAATGTGAAGAACATTCAACCTTCTCACCTCGATAACTAGCTCGTTCCTTGACCTCTCGGAGCCCACTTGTGCTCAAATTGAAGCCCGAAGAGAGTACTACACGATGGTGGTGGTGGCTTGTCGAATGGTGTCCGGTGCTGGCCGGAATCTCGCCGAAAATGTGACGGGATTTGGGAGTGGGTTTGGGAGTGGTTCACTCTCTCTCTCTCTGGGTTATAGAATGTGGTGGAAAAGGTTTTTCTTATACTTCCTCCTCCTATATATACCCTCTCATATAATATACCATCTCAGAACATATAAATCTAAGTATGCTCATAATCCAATATTATTCCTAATATAATTCATAATCCATTATTTATTTCACCTTATAATATAACAAATCCATCAATAAATATCATATCTTACTTCCCAAACCATCAATTCATCTCATCATCTCCAAATAAATCTTAATAATTTCCTCAAAATTAATAATATAACCAAGCTTAAAATCAAAATTAAATTCTCCAATCTTAATCACATAATTTCCATTGCTTCCCAATTGAGGATTTCCCTTTATATTAAATCCGAATAATTATTACAAGGCTGAATATTACACGGGGTATTATAGGTTAGGCACGCTTAAACGGTTTAGGCGGGTTTTATCCATTAACTCAACTCAAACTCATTTAATATACCCTAATTGGGAATTAATAAATTTTATTTGGGATGAGTGAACTCATTTACGTATGCATAAAAACCTGCTTAAACCGTTTAGGCGTGCCTAACACAAATTTTTGCCTTTGATTTTAATTTTTTAATCCTTTCTCAACCGATCCAACCACCGATCCAACCACTGTATATTTATACAGTTTGGAAAGTAGATGGAGTATAACTCTAATTTGAATTTCCAAAGTGTTATATATTATATTTTAATGATATTATTAGGACTTAAAAGTATATATGATACAGTAGTTTTTTCTTCCATCATTGAAAAAAAAAAAATGTTCACATCTATATGATGACCTTAAAGTTAGGGTCCATTAAAGAATCAGAAATAGCCGCGAAAAGCTAAATCATTTTTCTTTCTTAATAATCTAGAATGGCTTTTCTTCCAAATCTTGAAAAGTTTAATATTTATCCACTTTTTTAAGCCCACCACCACTCGTAAGAATTAATTTTATTTGCTAATGAGATTGAAATTAGGCATTATGATTAAGGCATCCTATGATTACTTTCCCCCTCCTCCTTAAAAAGGCTTTGGCTAGTTTGTATACAAAATTTAGAACCTAAAGAAAAGGTATTTTAATTATTGATTTAGAATTTGAAGCTAAATTATTTTTTAAAAATTTTGTATTGATAATACTCTTTATATTTACAAAACTCATTACACATTAGTGAAATGTTTTAACTTTTAATAGAGTTTCAGTATATGTAGGATTTACGCAATGATAATTGATCAATTTGTTCTTATTTTTTGACATTCAAATATATATACACAAATAAAAATGAAATTATATGTGTCTATGTTAAATAATTACTAATAACTCAAAATATCCAACTATCAATATCACGGGTTTTGGTCATGGAGCAGCACTGCAGCAGCATATCGCAATTTTTACGATATTGTTTCGTCGTGAATCTCGGTTAAGTAGGAATGTCAAACGGGCCAACCTGCTTAATTTCGGATCAATCCTATTGAATTATGAGTTAATTGGTTCGGACTAAATGAGTTGCAATTTTTTTCGGGTTGAAAATTCTCAACCCTAATCCTAACCCTTCGGTTTACGGGCTGACCCGCTGGGTTAACAAAATTACATTTTTTTTATTTTTATTAAACTTAAGTATTTATTATTTTATTAATAAAATTAATTATATATAATATAATTGTTTTTAAATTCCATACTAACGTAAAATATTGTATTATATACTAAGGCATTAGATAAATTAAATAATTATATTATTTATTTATACAACTTCAATAATATTGTATTAACTAAATTAAATGAATATATTAAGTACAAAAGTAATATTGCATGATATATCATATTGCATCTTATAATATAATAGTGTATTATATATCATAAAAATTTGATAAGGTCTCACTGTTGGAGTATACTGTAAAGCAAACTTTTAAGTGAGCTTTGTCATGTACTTAATCTCATCACATTGTTGCAATCGTGTATATCCACTTATTTTATATTGTAGACAATGTGGTGGGCATGTCGTCCAACTGAAGATTGCATTGTTGAGTTTCTTATAAGATATAAAACTTATTCACAACTCAGATATTTCTGGATAAACTATCGTTTTAGGTTGTAGTATAAACTTGAGATAACTAGTCTTGGTTATTAGTTTATACTAGTGTGTGGTATCGCATTGAATAGATCTCGGTGAGACGTGTTCTTCTGTTCTGACTCTATGAAGAACTAGAGTCTCGGCGACTTTATTAATTCTTAACCCTAGATGTGATATTTAGATATATTCAAATGACTGTTTGTTACTTTGATTTACCATGGATGAGAATCAAAAGGATGATTCAATATGCTCTGCATCTTGGTTAACATCATTATTTGTATATATTTTAGTCATATTAGAGCACCATGTCCTGGACATCCAGGTTGATGACACCCCCTTAAGGAGAGCATAAGTTTTATCGTATTAAACTTTGTAGGTGGAATTTATTCCGATACAATTATAATGTTGAGGGGGTAATACTTAAGGAATTAAGATATTAATTAAATTAAAGTTGTTAGACCTTTCAAGTGGGATGTGTTATATCTTAAACACGCGAAATTAATTAAGTTAAATAGAAACCCTGATTCACATCGGGATAGGATGAAAGTTGCAGCATTAATTCTCTAGTGGAATGAATTGATGTTGTGAGTTCAAATTATATTCTAGGCTAAATATATGTGATTGGACTTATTGGAGACACAATCCTATACCTTCTAGATATCTATGGTCTGACCAAATTGGAAACCCTAGATAGGATGCAGATGTTGAGAAAAAAAATGAATGCATAAGTTCATGTGCTAAGCGACGGCTAGGGTTTAGTTCTCTCAAAACGTAGATCTGGATTTATTTGGCTTCTAACGAATTGGGGGATTGTTGTCCATTTGGCATCCGATCGTGGATCGCGGGACACAGGCTAGAAGATCTCCAGTGGAACCAATCTGCAGATTTATATTGTAGCGACCCAAAACTTTTACAACTATTTTTATGCTACATTTCTAACTCATGCATGCAAAATTTCTTTGGTTACATTCCTAGAAGTCGCGCCTAAATTTATATTATCATTATTATAATTTTATTTCATGATTTAATTAAGTGAAGCATATGGGGGGTGAATTATTTTTATACATTCAATATATTTTCTCTAGCCCAAATTTCTCATAAGCTCAAAGAAATTATTTTGTGTTATTTGGTAAACCATTTGTTTTACTTTGAGGCCCATTTATTATTATTATTATTATTATTATTTTTATTTTAATTCCTAGCCCAAACTTTTTTATTTCCAAAGTTTATTTGAAGCCCATATACTTATTTTAAATTTGTAACTACTCCAACTTAGCTATGGAAAGAATTAGACATCGCCACAATCACGACGATTCCCTTCAATTCTCCATAAATTTTTCCTCTGTCACCATTATTTTCTCCATCAATTCAACCAATTATCCCTATGATTCCAATTATTCCTATAAATCCAGACATTTCTCACTCTATAAATAGCTATGTATTTTCATTCTTCTAACTCACCCAGCAAAGATCGTTTCTCTGGAACTCTTCAAGGTAGCAATACCTTCCTCTCTTAATGCATTCTTCATTCTTTAGCTTAGCATTTGGATTTTGGGGTGAGGGAAAATAAGGTGATGATGGGTGTTTTCAGCGGCTTCCAACGAAGGAGTGGGTACGATGGACGGTGGAGGAGTGGAAGGGTGACAACGGTGGTGGTGGCATTGTAGCGGGGGGTTTTGTTTTGTTTATAAAAGGGAGAAACGGGGGAGAGAAGACAGAAAAAAGGGGACGGCTGGGACATGAATGAGTGGGGGAGATTAGGTGTAGGTTGAAGAAATAAGGGTAGCAAATTTTCTTTATTTGGGTTTGGGTCATTTTTCTCTAAAAAGAATATATATTTATGTTGGGCTCATTCCTTATGGACAAGTGGGCTATGGTGAAATCATGCATTATTATTATTAATAATATTAATATTATTATTATTTCAATTCTATTAATTTTTATTATGATTTAGGCGGCGAGTGAAACTAACAATTATTTCTTCGATTTTCAAAACAAAGTCCAAGTCAAGGTGAGGAATCTATGTGCGATACATCATTTTATTCATGTTATACTTTAATGCAGGTACCTATTATTAGCCGACGGGCTAACCACGAGATAAGCCGACGAGCTGCCTACATGTTCTAATATCTACGTTTACCTTGCTTTAATTGTATAATTTGGATAATTGATTTCACCACTGAGTTAATAACATTCACCCCGAAGTTATTATTCTTTTTTAGGTTAACATATCGGGCGATGGGCTAGAGGCAGATGATGGCTATGGAGATTTTCTTTTCATTAAAAACTATGTAGTTCAATTTTTCTTAAAAGGAGAAAAATAGTTTATCTCTTACAAATGTTCTACTATTCTTAATTAAAGGGTGTTTTTGCTATTATTTATTATACTACGAAATTGGGGTGTTACATGTATAGATCTATCAAGGTAATCTTAATCTTCTTGATTTAATTTTAATAAACCATGTATGTGCACGTTTGGTATCTAACATCCATCGTGGGGACGAACCGCCTTCACCGGCTTGTTCCATTACTCACAATTATGTTAAATAATTTGTTATGACATAGAGTAAATTATAATAAGTATTATATTTAACAAGATATTACAGAATTACTAAATATAAATTTGTGAATCTAAATAACTCTAAAAAATTAATTTATATAAAATAATATTTAATATTTAGAAATCGATCATTTTCAAATATTTTTTTTAAATATTTATAATTTTTTTTAAAAAAATGGATTAGGTCATCGGGCTAACCCGCGTACGGCGGGTCTAGCCTGTTTAACCCGCAACCCGTTTAGCTCAGTTCATTTAGCCCGATTTTTTATTGGTTTATAATTTTTCAACCATAATTCAGTGTTTAGTTTGGATTACTCGGGTTTACCTGTCGGTCCCAAGCTAAATTGGCATCTACAGTTGTAACTGCTCATCTGTTCACTCCTCTCGTGTTTGTTGCAACATAGCCGCAAGCTTATCCAATCTGTTGGCTATTCCTGTGAGTAAGTAGGGGAGTAAGTCGATCATACATGATCTTTAGTAATCAACCTACTATCTTTTTAGGTCGCCAACTATTGACCTACTACTTCTGTTGTGGGCTGGTCTACTATCTTCATTTGGGTTGGACTGTCTAAAGGCCTCCTTGATAGGCCGAATCATTTTCTAGCGAACTTTGGGTCATCCCATGTCTCCATTTTGGCCCAAATAACGGATGAGGATCATTTGATGTGCTAAAACATAGCAGAGCCAACGCACAACAAAGTGTTGTGCACCCTCCACAGCAACACACTTTGTTGTGCTTTGGTACAGTAGAGGTGTTACAGTAGAGGATTCTCATCCCCAAATAACTCTATGGCCCAAAAGATAATAAGTACTCCCTCCGTCCCACTTCAATTGTCCACCTTTCTTTTTTTGTCTGTCCCATTTAATTGTCCACTTACTTAAAATGGAAAAATAATACTCACTCACTGATAAAATATTAATTTCCTCTATCTCTAATCGCATTGGTTATTGTGCCAAAAGCAAAGTGGACAATTTATATGGGACGAAGGGAGTAAAAATTATATGATAAAATTAAGCTTGAAAATATTTAGACTTCAAATTAATGTATTGAAACTAAAATTTAAATCACCCTCATAAGTCATAACATGAACCAATAATTTATTATATTGCCTATAGGGTAGTGGTGATATTATAGAGGAGCCCAACAGTGTTTGATTTATTGCTAGCTCTACTTAAACATTCATATATAATATAATTCATTATGTGTGTAAATTTATCTAGCCAAATGATGTTATCTAACCAAATGAAGTTAAAATTCATACTAAATTTATTAAATGTCTCACATTTATCTATTAAAAGTAATATTAATCATCTTATAATATTGATATATTCTTCTTTCAAACTTCACAGGAAAAATGTGTAAAATGATAAGTATCCCCAGTAATGATTGTTAGTATAAACTATATGGGACGGATGCTCATAAATATTAGGGGTGTTCATGGTTTGGCCGAAACCGGTCAAACCGGATTAGTTTGTCCAATTTGGCTGGTTTGAAATTTAGTTTTCAAATTGATGGTTTGAAGATTTTAAAACCAGTCAAATTTAGTTTGGTTTCGATTTGGAGACTCAAACCGGCCGGACCGGTCATATTTATATGTGTGTGTGTGTATATATCTATATATATAGAGAGAGAGAGAGGTGTAATCGTATCACGAGTCTCCCTTAGATGGGAGAAGAGAATGAATCTGAGCCTTTAATTTTAAAATATGAACGGTCAAGATTTAATATTGGAATTTAATTTATTACTTAATTTAATAATTAATTAATTCCATAAGGGGTTTAATAGTAATTAATACATTCCCTTTTTATTCTTTCCATAACTACCTCCTAAAATCTCTCGTACAATTTAAAATCTCTCCCAAATTGAGAATCAAAATCATCCTCAAAATATGTTTCAATTTTTATTTGCTTAGGGATCGATATTTTCTCCAGCATTGAGGCTCCTCTCGTTTTTCCTGACGCTGAGTGCGGTGAAATGGTTCTTTTATGGCTTACTACGCAAGGACCACAACATTGTTGTGAGCATCCAAATACATGCATTGCAAACTTTTTAAATCATGATAGATGAAGAAATTAACGAAACCCTAATTTTTTTTATTTTTTGATTGAGTTGCAGATTCCTAATGTTCTGGGATTTAGCTTTGGAGTGCTGCAAATGGTGTTGTATTTGATATACAGAAAGGCGAAAATAGAAAATCAAGAAGAAGAAGAACACAAGATTGGGGAATTGAAGGAACAAATCATCGACCTAGGTAAGGTGGGCGGAATAGCTGTGGAGATCATTCCGGCGGCGGCGGCTGTGGACGACGGCGTTGTTCGTGGAGGCGACGAGAAGCCTGCCGCCCAGAATTACCAGAAATAGTGGAGGCTGATTGGTTAATTTGGTAGTTGCGTTAATTTTCTAATTTGGGGTTTAATTAGTTTTTAAGGTGGCCATGATCGAATGATGATGATGATGTCGATGATAATTCTCTCTCTCTATACATTCTTTTATATCTGCGTTTTAGAGCTTGCGTGAACGGACGGTCATGTAGATAGAGGAAGTGAATGGTAGAGAGAGAGGGGGGAGATGGGTGTGTGACGTTTGTAAGCTTATTTTATAATCGTTTTTTTTTCATATATAGGTTGCATTATATAAGCCTGTAAATATGCAT